>PVKM010036954.1:0-14625 GCA_004027735.1 Carollia perspicillata | reverse complement strand
TCTGGCTGTAAATTGCATGGCCAGTTTGTTCAGCTATCCATCTCGGTTTCCCCATTCCGCTTACCAAGAAATTCTCCTAGCTTCTCACTATGCTGCCTCACTAGGAGAGAGCTGAGCATCCAAGGGCATTTTGGGAACAGAAGCTAGGTTCTAAGTCCTGAGAATCTTATTCTGTGAGTCTAGATAGTAATGTCCTTACACGCCTGGCCTCTCACGTTTATTTCTCTTTTAGCAGCGATTTCCATAGAGAAGGGAGGGAGGAAAGAAGAAAGGAACAGTGGCCAAGGCAAGGGGCCTTGACCCCCTGAAGCTCTCTCCCCTCTCCCTACTTCAAGGAGGAGAGCCACCGCCTCGGCCTCTGAGTGTCACCTCATGGAGGGTCACTGTGGAGCATGTTCACTGTCTCCCTGTGCACCGGCCTCTCTGTGCTGAGGCCTGAGCCATTTCTCTTGTGCCATTTTATTACGAACACTTACTTACGTAGCATCGGGTCAGCCCAAGAGTCCGTTATGTTTTTTTCTACAAAATAAAAGACGCGTTTTTCATTTTCACCATTTTATCCAACTTTATTCATTTGGATATTTTGGGCACATCGGCTATCTCCCACATGGTATAATGTTAATTCTTCTCAATTCCTGTCTCTATTTGATCACTATCTCCTTCAGCTGGTCTGCCCAACCTTGGAGATTTCCAGAGAGAAATCTCCAGCATGAAACTCCACAAACCACTCTGACACATTGGATCAGTCACAGCACCTTCTCCGTACACTGCACATGTCTTTTTTTGCGTTTTCAGTTGCATTTTTACCTTTCTTGAAATGAGAAAGCGGGACACACTGGAAATGTTGAGTATTTTCTTTCAACTGCACTATTAAAATGGCTATACAAAAATTCACCAATGGCGATGCGTTTTTTAAAAATGCATGTTGCTAAGACAGCTGTCACAAAACAACAAAATTGTTTCGAGTGAAGTTAAAGACAACGAAGCATGACTAGAGCCATTGTGGGGAAAAAACAAACGAAATGTGTGGCCAACCCGCTACTTGTTGAACGGTGCCTGTTAGTGAACATTTGTTGAGTGAACGAGTGAATGAACAAATGGGCGAATCCTGCACCCTTTGGACTTCGTCGGGGGTGATGTGTTTTCTAGGCTGGTGTGTTTTGCCTACAATGTTCTTAGTAGAGTTTGTTTATATTATTCCATGGGAGGAAAAAGGAAGGCGGGCGGGCAGGGGGGTGCATTTGAGGGGGAGACATTCTGAAGAAGTGAAAACAACACTTTGTGGGATTTAGGAAAAAAACGCCTGAAGCTAAAACATCCAGTTGTATTTACTTTTTCTTTTTCATAAACATTTAAAAGTTTCCTAAAAAACAACAAACAGCAAAACCCCCTGTTCCTTTTTTTGTGATGAAATCGTATGAGCCTGTGTCTCTGAGATTCTGGGTCTCGACGCTCTTACTTGCTTGGTCTCCCGGGTTTAGAAGAATTGTATATTGTTCTCTGCTTCGGGTAAGGGTTGTTAAGGAGCAAAGGCCCTTGGGGAGAATTTCAGCGAGGGCGGGGCCATCCTCTTCCCCGTCACAGTTCCTGCCACAAGAGCAGTGCCTGACACGCGGTAGGTGCTCAGGGAGGGACTCGGAGAATGGCTAACGCAGTCGCTGTCTGCCCTGATGGCCGGCATCACGGCAGGAGCACACGGTTAATAGAGCTCATTCATTTACGATCCCGCTGATGGTTCAGTGTGATTCTGATCTTAGAGACAAAGAGATGGAAGGGAAGGACTAGTCAATGGTGGTAATGAGCTGAGCCAGGATCCAAAACCAGTGGTGCCTGACTCCAAACCCAGGAGTGGCTCTTCGTTACCCAGGACACAGTGGCCTTTGGCCCAAGTGAAGCTGATCTCGGGGCATTTCCTGCTACCTGCCTGACCCATTCGTCCCCTGGTTGTTCTTGGGTCCACATCTCTGGCTTTTGAAAACAAAGTAGAATGTAAGTATTAAAATCGATGTGCAAACACACTGAGGCCCCTTCTCCTGTTTGTACCCACATAGGATCAGGTTCTAACCGTTCCCTGTGAATTCCGCCCCCGCTGCCTGCCCCACCCACGATGATAAATGCCCCAAGTCTTGAAAGTGAAGTATACTTTTGTACCAGTGTTTGTCCAGACCTCATGCATTCAGGAAGACGATACTTTAGCCAGTGGAAAGATATCAGATGCATGCAAAAACTCCTTAATTACGGGTTTCCTCTTGCTGTCTGCTCCCTTAATAACTTTGGAAACTATTTTATGTAAATTATATTCTTTGAATGGGGCTATCGCCTCTCCCTGCACCAGCAGCTGGAGCAGAGATGGGGCAGCGAAGAATGAGGCAAGAGAGCTGCCTGGTGGACACGCTCTGGCCCCAGGAGAGGGCCACTCTAACCAGGTCTGCTTTCTTCTCTCAGCCCAGTTCCTCCCAGGGGTGCTGCGTGCAAATGTGAGCTCTGGGGATGCTGATGTGGAAGGGGGCCAGAAGTCAGACGGGCGGGTGGGCAACAGAATAGGGGTGAGGCAGAAATCTTGGTACCAGGAGTGGCTGCAAGGGCAGGAAGTGCAAAGGAAGCTGGACACACCTGGGGTGGGACTGGCTGGTTTTCAAGAGGATGTATGGGTGGGAGGGAGTGAAATAGGGAAAAGGAGAGGAGGTTGGTGTGGCCAGCAAGGCAGAGCTGGACAAGCGCCCAAAGGGGAGGGCTGGCCAGGCCAGGGTCCCGTGAGGAGAGAAGGCCCCCGAGCTCTGTCTTTGGGGTCCTCTGGTCTCACTCAATGCCAGAGCTCCAGCAGCTACCTTCTGTGTCCACCTGGCTGGCCCACAGACGCCCCCCCCCCCACCAGCATGGTAGCTGTCTTCCTGGGGGCGCCTCTCAGGTTTTGGAGCTGGGCTGCCTGGGTCCCTCTCTGCCCTTCTATTGCACTAACTAGTTGTGTCAACTTAGGCACATGTCTTAACCATTCTGTCCCTTGATTTTTCATATCTATAAAGTGGCCATGATAAGACTACATACCTCTTAGGATGGTGTGACTTATTGTCCATAAAGCATTTCAAACAGTGCTTGTGAGCTATCTGCTGTCTCATCATCATCGTCATTGGCATCAGTGCCTTCATCGTCATCTTCTTCACCATCCTCTGCCTCTATTAATGACAGCCAGTCACCCAAGCAGGAATGTTCCACTTTTATCTACCTGTGGGGAACGGGACGTTCCACTGCACCCCCATGTTCCACCCCCTGGGACCTGCCTTCCCCCAGGGGGGGACCCACGGGGGGCTACAAGTGCAGGGAGGAGGAGGAGGCACAGGAACGAAGGAGGCAGCTGAATGCTCGGAATAGAAGGTCAGGAGCTTACACAGGCCGCCATGTGGGGCAGAGCGACCTCCCTGTCGTCCTCGAGTGAGCAGCGGAAGCAAAGGTGGCTGAGAACCCAAGGAAGGGTAGGACCTCCAGGGCCTTCACAGACCCAGGAGTTGGAGAGGGAAGAAGGCAAGAAAAGAAAAAGGCCTGAGGGAAGACCGGAAAGGTGGCCATGGGGGGCCTTAGGAATGGAGAGCGGAGGTCCGTGCTGGCCCCAGGGGCTGGGACGGAGGCTGGGCAGAGCAGCTGCCTCGGGCTCCCCTCCCTCTGTCCACCTTGGGTGGGTAGGAACCTGAAGTGAGGGACGTGCACACTTTCCCGGACTCTGTGGGAGACTCGCCTGATAAGAGCAAGTCTGTTTGTTTACGGAGACCACGGCTCCTTCCTTCCACAACGAGGGGGGGAGAGTTGGACCGGCCCGTTTGTAATTATGCCTTGTAACGGGGGCATCCGGCCTGCGAAGGCCCTTTGGGTATAATTAGGGATTTTATAAATTAAATTAATGTATTCTTATAATAAAGTAGGCATTTCCGACAAAATACTTTGGGGTATATAGGGGCATATTTGATCACAGCTGAATGACCACTATACAGGTTCTTTGTTCAAAATCCCTTCCAAGTTATAGACACTCAACTTTAAATCTATTTTAAAACACAAACCTAACCCATCAGAAGCCACTTTTTGTGGGGTGGGGGTGGAACTCAAAACTATTCCCACCGATGGTCACGGTGAGACTTTCATGTTCGATCTTGAACTTAGAGCTGTAATTTGCCTGCCTTTTTAATGAGTAATTATGAAAACCAGTGACTGGCTTAAAGGCTTCCTAAATTAACAAGGAGAAACTTGGCTTTTCTGGGAGGGCTGGGGAGAACTCCCGCGGTGTGGCCAATTCCTGATTATTGATAACCCCTGGCACCTCTCGGTGCCGGCCTGCCTCATGCCGACAGAGCAGAAAGGTGAAGACAAGTCATAATGGAGACCTAAAAATATAGCAACGAGAATAAATGTGTTGTGAGGAAATTCCAAGCTTTATTAAATGTACTTTTGGTGAAAGAAGCCCTACAGAGAATTTCTTAATAAATTTCAAAGCGGGGCGGTGCCTGGTTGCTGGAGTAGCCTACATAAGCAATTGTGGCATTCGTGGAATGTTCAAACTGTAGACTGCCGGAGGTGACCATCCAGCTGGTATCCCAGTCCTTTCCTGTGATAGGCCGAGGTCTAGGACAGTGGTTTGAGGCTGCCTGAGATGCGTGGCCTTGTGTCGAAGGATTCTGTTAGTGTCGCGGACACCCTAGTTTGGAAAGAGCTGGGGCGCAGCGGTCCCTACACGCAGCCAGTGATCCTAGATGTAAAGTTGCATGGCCAGAAGAGACACTGTCTGATATTGGCAATGCATTCCGAAGTCCAACAAGCCCAGCATCTGGGATCCCTCAGGCCTCAGTGGGAGCTCACTGGCCCTCATTCGGTCCAGAACAGAAGTAGGGAACGGCTGCTCTTTGTCCCCTGGTCCACGTGCTCGAGGACTATTACTTCATCCCCCCTAAATCTTGTTGTCTCCAGAATAAACACTCCCATTCCCAGAAACGTTTTCTGAGACTGCCCCAAACTGGCCAGTTACTTTCTAAAGTGCTTCTTCCTTTTATTCCAACATTCACCCAAGGCACCATCTCCACCTTCATCTTGAACATCCCACCTTCGAAGTGAACCAAGGCTCCATCCAGCATTTGAAGAGGACTCTCCACCACCTCCAGCTCTGAAGTGTAGTCTGCCGACCCCGACACCCTCCGTGCCACAATGGTTAGATTTTATGCCTGAAGAACTATCTTCTGAAGTTCTCACTACTACTAAGTGACTGGGACTAGAACTCGGGACTGTCTGGCTCACAGCCCACGCTCTGGCCGCAGTGCCACTGGGACCTGGTTCTGGCTCTGCAGTTCCATCAAGACTGGGTGACTGAAACGGCCAGAAAGCACCATAAGAACACCCTCTCTACAACCTTGTTTTTGGGGTCAAGTCCCCTTTCCAGTTCATGTTCTCATTCATGATCTTTTCCTATCTATGGAGAGCAGGTGGGCAATCTGTAACACTGTTTTGTTGCTGTTTTGAATCTTCACCCGAGGATACATTTATTGATTTTAGAGACAGAATAAGGGAGGGAGGAATTGGGGGGAGGAAGAGAGAGAGTTTGATCAGTTGCCTTCCCTACATGCCCCAACTTGGGATCGAACTTGTAACCTAGGTCTGTGCCCTGACCAGGAGTGGAACCTGCAATTTTGGTATATGGGATGACGCTTCAACCAACTGAGTCACCCAGCCAGGGGTAAAGCTGTTTTTTTAACATTTAATTCTTCAGAGATGTTGTCTAAAAACAACAAACTTCATTTTTGCACCTATTAAGTTTAATTATAATTATCCATGTACACACTTGTCCACCCCATTAGAGGTTGACTTGTCCCAAGGTAGGGACTTCAGGCCTGTATTTATATTTTTGGTACCCACACAGTGCCACTTACCGAGCAGACACAATGTGCTTGGAATATGAGAGACTGGATGGATGGATGGATGGATGGACGGGCAGATGAAGAAATGTACGTATGTACGTATGGAAGGAAGGCTGGGTGGGTGGAGAGGTGAAACACACACAGACCCACACTCATTACCCCAATTCTCAAATTCAAAAGGACTTGCACGTACAGTACATACGGATTCCTTTGTGTGCATGCCATTCCCCCCCATCACCCCCAAAACCCTGGTGTGAGGACATTAAACAGTTGGGAGATAAAGAATCTAATCTCATTTCCCCCCAGTAACTCCACGTGCGATCTTAGACAAGTCACTCGCTTTCTCATCCGAAACACAAAGGGAGTTGGCCTGGATGATATTTGAGGCCCTTTCCAGTCCTGAATTCCCACAGTTCTGTGGCTACCCGCCTACCTTAATCAGACGTATCTAAATAATCACACACACACAAAAAAAAAAAACACCACTTCATGCTGGAGAAACACAGTCATAATAAACTAAGCAAAACCAAATGCCCTTCAATATCCTGTTGTGAACTATAAAATGTCCCCTAAAATCACATTTTCCCCTTGAAACAGGATGTAGGAAAAATATTTTCCTATTAAATCCTTTTAAAGTGCAAAGGAAAGCATTTATTCTGTGATTTGCCATCCAACTCAATAAAAAGTGGAGGATTCAGTCGTCCTAATTACGGAAGACACCGTCAGAAAGCAAAAGTGGTGGGAATGCAGGTAGGAAACCGAGACGCCGTGCCAGCACAACGCTGCGCACGTTTTCTAGAGGGAGTTTCCAAGCGCGTATCTAGCGGTTTATTTCTGCCATTATGTTGGGGAAACCAGTAAATGAGTTTTTATGAGGTGATTTATGAAACTCCTGGGGTGGACCAAGAGCGTGCTGGGAAGAAGTGGCATCAACTTCCAAACCTGGGGGGGGTGAAGGGAGCGAGAGGACTTGAACTTGGGAGACTGTTAATTACATGGTTGTGCGTCGTGTTCTTTTCAGATGGGTTAGGCAAAGTGGGACAGTTCCTCTCTCAGGGAGGCAGAACAGGCTAGAAGATGTCAGAGGACAGCGCCTTGTAGTTCGGGCACGTGACAGCCTCCTGGGAGAGGAGATGCTTTCAGGGCTCTACTTGCATTTCCTTATTTCTGCAGACCCTTGGGGGTTACAAGGAGCTGGCCCAGAAACATCGTTTGAGAAATGGAAAATCCTGGGTGGATCTCTCTCTTCATCTGGGAAGACCCGCAAGGGTGTCTGCCCAGCTCACAACCACCCCACCTTTCCGTTGGAGCTTCCCCCACTGTGGTAGGCGGAATAATGTCCAAATCCAAAGGCCTGGAATGTGCGAATATGTTGTGTTACTTGGCAAGGGCTCATTGGGGCAGCAGATGGAATTCAGGTTGTCGGTCAGCTGGACTTCAGATGGGGACATTACCCTGGACGACCCGTGTGCGCCCTGGGTCATCACGAGGGTCCTTACCTGTGGAAGAGAAAGGAGCTATTTGTCACAGTGACAGGTGGTAAGGACTCGACTGCTCCTGCTGGCTTTGAAGATGGAGGAAGGGGCCAGAAGCCAAGTCATGTGGGCAGCTTCTAGAAGCTGGAGAAAGAAGGCAAAGGAGTGGATTCTCCCCTAGAGTTTTCGGGAAGCAACGTGGCCCTACCCACGCCTCAGTTGCAGCCCAGCCAGACCCACTTTGGAATGTTGGCTCCTAGAACTGTAAGATAGCAAACCTGCTTCACTTTAAGTTTGTGCGGATTTGTCACAGGAAAGGGATGTAGCCCGAGGCCCCAGCCAGCGGAGTGTCCTGACAGCCACGTTTGAACCGTATGTCTCTGGGTGCTGAGCCACAGATGGCTGGACCAGTTTCCCCCTGCATGCTCTGAACTGGGGCTTGGGATTGATACCGCTGTGACTAGAAACATGCCATACCAACTTGGGGGCTGACGGCGGCCCGTGTCCGGCCACATCAACTGAGACGTGGAGCAAGCTGGTTTGCAGAGACAATTGTATTGAGGGAGAGAGAGATGGAGAGAGGTCTGGTAGCACTCTAGTTTCTAGCTCTCCTCCAAGGTGAAGTACAAGTGTGCACAACAGACCCCTCACCCTGTCACTTCTTCCCACTGACATTGCAAAAGAGCCTATGTCTTCAGCTCAGACATGTCAAGAGATCAGCTCCAACCAACTGAAAAATGCAGATTGGTGGCTGTCCCCAACCACCAGATGACGAATGCTGGCTCCGTGGGGAGCTGGGAAAGGCATTTAGGTTGAAATTCTTCCTCCTAGAGTCAGGATTGGTTCACAGGTGTTTCTGCTTTTCATACATTTTTTCAGACAAGGCCCAGAGAGGTGAAGTAACTCGCTTAAAGTCACGCAGCGAGTGAGTAGGGAAGCTGGAATTCAAACTCAAGGCTTTCAGTTTGCAAATCTCAAGTATGTTTTGTTTGTTTGCTTTCCCTATTCCTCATCGTTCTTTTTTTTTAAACGAGAGCTCAGAAGTCTCTTTGCATGACATTGCTCTTCTGTACTCCACAACGATGCTATAGGTATTTAAACACCCAGAACTCCCACTGTCCAGAGCGGAGAACAGTGAGTGTGTGACACAGTTGGGGCTGGTCTGGGCCTCGCAGTGTCCGGAAGCTACAGGTCAGGTACGGGTGAAGGTTAACAGAACGACAGCTCCCCATTCCCTTCGGAAGCTTTGCTCGCTGGTGTCCACGCCTATGTGGTTCCTGGAGCACGCACATCAGCAGACACCGGGGATGCAGCAGCCCGGGCCTCCGTCTCTGCCTCAGGTCCAGGCCTGCGATCCCCACCCAGTAATGACAGTGAGTGAAGAATGCGTCCAGTGGTCTTGTTTGGGCAGCTATCTGGATATGGGCTTTATCAATGAAGACAGGTGAATTACAGTGCAGTAACCACCAACCGCAAATCTCCACGGACTACAAGAACAGAGGCCTACTTCTCACTGCCAGCGCACGGCCTCGGCCGGCTGTGTTCCGTGTTGTCGGTGCTCAGGGTCAGGCGGATGAAACACTGGAATATTATGGGTGTTCGTGGCAGAGGGGAAAGAGAGCAGTGAATCACATCTTATTTCTTAAAGTTGCAACACATGTCACTTTTTATGGCTAAAAAGAATCCCCTGGCGAAGTTGGTCATCAATAGGTCAACTCTAATCCTCCCCTAGGGAGAGGCCCTGACTACAAGGGAACAACCAAAGAGACCACTGCAGTCTCCACTACTATATCATCGTGGCAAGTTCCTGATTCCACGGGCCCAGAAGGTGCTGGTCTCCCGTGTCACCCCATAAAAATCTGCACGTCTGGGCACTGGGCATCCTCCAAGCAGCAAATGCCTGCTGCACCCTCCTTCCCAAGGTGGTGGGGCAATCCAACTAACATTCCCAAAGGAAGTGACAAGGACAACAGCTGGGTGGCTGGCATCTATTTCTCACAGCATGTGGGTTGGGCATCCGGATATGCAATATACACGCCTTTGGGCTGAGGCTGCACTTAAGGACTTCTATGCAGGTCCCCCAGTGATGCTCAGCTGCCTGCATCGATCCCGATGGTACAGAGGGCATGGCTGTAGGGAGCTGTATTTCAGAATTCCAACCTGCCTTGCTCTTTTTCAAGAGGAGAGTACCTGGCTTCACGAATGAAACTGTGCTACTTAGGAGACCTCATTTATGTATTACAGCAAACTGGGCAGTTTGCAGTGTCCCTCCACACTGCTCTTCCTTTTCATCCATGTGGCCTCTCAGCTTCATGGGGTTTCAAATAGTTATTAGTCTACTGTCAACTGAAGGTTCCTTGCTCTCTGCAGTGAAATGAATAAAATTTACAAAATAATAATAAAAGCAAAATTTTATGTTTTATGGTCTGTGGGAAGACTAATGGCCTCCCCGGTGGCTTTTCTGGGAATATTATGGACTGTGGTCACTTGTGCTTTTAGAGCTCACTTGGGTCTCATCTCCACAGCCTTTTCTGCGTTTGCAGATCCAGAGAGAAAACTCTGGCCTATGTTCCCACTCTCTTACCCTCCCTCCCCAAACTAGTAACAGCACCAAACACACTACTCACACTGAGGATTTGGTGTAGCTCAGCCCTCTCTCTCCTCCTCCAAAACCCTTCCCAACCGACTGGCCTCCTCCCTGGGTTCTGGCTTCTCTCTCTTACCCTTAATTCAATCCTGTTCACTACATCTCGCAGAGCTATTTAACTCCCTCTACTCTGCCCCAGGCTTACCTTTGCATAGTCAAAGACTCATTAATGTCTCAATAAAACAAAGGTCCATTTATGCAATACAGAATCATTGGCCGAGGTTTTGTAATTTCTTTTTCATTTTTTCTCTTACTCTGTAGGTAGAAAGAAACTGTATGGAAACTCGTTTTCCTCCCACAGGAAGGCTGAAGTGGCGAGTCTGCATTTTCTCTCTTCCTTTTAGGCACTATGTCCTTTCTTGACATCTATTTTTGATAAACTTATTTAACACAATGGGTCTCAAACTTTTGGCCTCAGAACTCCCTTACACTATTAAAAAGTACTGAAGGCCCTATTAACTTTTGTTTATACAGATTTATATGAGTTTTATCAATTGGTATTTACCATATTAGAAAACAAAAATTTTAGTCATTCATTTAAAAACAAAAATTGATACATTACATATTTACATAAATGTATCATTTTGTGAAAAAATACACTTCCAGAACGAATGTAAAAACCTTGGTGAGAATGACAGCGTTTTACATTTTTGCAAACCTCGCTAAGTCTGGCTTAATGGAAGACAGCTGTTCTGCATTCATTGCTTTTGCAATATCCCAAGCCACACAGCCTCTGGAAAACTCGACTGTGTGCAACTCAGGAGAGAACGAGTGAAAAGTCAAATAACATCTTAGTATTATGAAAATAACTTCATCTTGCTGACCACTCTTTGACAACACTGTTTTAATACATATTGGAGTTGTTCAACCTTTTAAAAAAGAAAACAAACTTGAAATCAGTGAGATCGTGAATTCAATCTGAGCCTTGCGCCAAACTGGAGTCAGAACTCATTGGCTAACAGTCAATTTAATGAACTGTGACTCTGTTTAAAAACTCCCCGTCAAGGGTGAACAGAAGCCAGGGACATCTCTGCCCTTGTCTCCACCTTATAAATGCTTAGTCATCCTTCAAACCTGCCTTTCTCTAATAACGATGCCTTCTTTATACAGCACTTCACCTTAAATACAATGATAGTGATATTATTAACAACAGTAGCTAATTTGCATTGATCACTAAGAGCCAGGCAACGCCAAAATACACGTGTTAACTCTAATTCTCACAATAACACTCTGAGAAAGGTTCTGGCTTCAGGCGGTTCAAGGATGAAAAACGAAAGGCTTCATACTTCTAGCTATGCCATGCACACCTGCCCTGCCTTAGAACTTATTTCACTCAAAAGGTCACCGTCCCCGCGCTTCGGCCCAGCACAGGGCGGGTTCTTGGGGTAAGAGGTCAGGCTAGGTCGCCTTTGGTCCCCGCAACCCGCGCGGCGGGGTTCAGTTAGTGCGGGAGCCACCAGATGGGATGGAGCCTGTTGGCTTCCCAATCCTCTCGCGCCCGGGGTCCACACTCCCCAAACAGACTCCGGATCTCCCTGTGCGGTCGAGCCGGGCCGGTTTTGCTGGTAGGAAAAAGGGGCGCCGGCGTGTGCGTCTCGAGGTTCGGGGCGCCGTGGGAACGCGTCTCGCGCGCGCGGGCGGAGGCCGGAACCTTTCTTCTCGCGTCACCGTTGGCGGGCGGAGGCGTGCAGAACCGGAACGGTCCTCTGGCGGCTGGCTTCGCGCAGCGGTCGCCGGCTGCTGACGTGGGCCGGCCGGGTACTGGGCTGTAGGTGCGGGTCGTCATGGCGGTAGACATCACGCTGCTGTTCCGGGCCAGCGTCAAGACCGTGAAGACTCGGAACAAAGCGCTGGGAGTGGCGGTGGGCGGCGGAGTTGATAGCAGCCGCGACGAGTTGTTCCGCCGGAGCCCCCGGCCCAAGGGCGACTTCTCCAGCCGGGCTCGCGAAGTGGTGAGCTGGTTGCTATGGAAACGGAGGGCTGGGGGTGGGGGCGGACCCCGGACGCACATCCCAGACCCCAAACCCGACCTTGTCCCATAAGCAGTGTGTGAAAGAAGCGCGTGGAGAAGAGTGGTCTAAAGAGGGGACCGGAGGGTTGGTCCCAATGAGCCAACAGCTGCCTCGGGGAAGAAACAGCCTCACTTAGAAGAATGGGGACGTATAGTGAGAGACATTCTAGGAACCTGATTTCTCTTGGGGGAGGGTGTGCGGTTGGAGAGACGCTCAGAACTCTAAGTTCGCAAAGTTTAGGGACTGCTCTGTAAGATCATGAGTTCGCTGTCACCGCCGACCTGAACACCGGGGAAGTGTCTTCGCAGCCTGTTGCTTTCCCGTCGCAGCGGCCAACCACGGTGTTTTTGCCTGTAATGTTTAATTGTCTCCTGCCCCATCCTCCCTTACCTTCCCTACCCCCCGCATTGGGGTCAAAGATCGTGTTCCGCAGACCTCTCCCTTCCCCGGGCCTCCTGCAGTAGATTAGGGTGCACGGTAGGGACCAGTACGTCTTGAGACTGATTTAGGGTAATCTTTCCCAGACACTCTGTGTTACAGTTATCAAAATTCCTTTCTGTTCCCCAAGCACGGTGGTGTTTTGCTCAGGAGATCAGGATCCTTCTGCTTGAGGGCGGGAACAGGGTTGGCTTGGCCTCAGAATCGCCCCTGCCAGGCTCAGCATTGCTTAGTATGTGGTGGTTGAATGAAAAAAAAAAATGAACAAATGGTGTCTGTCTTCCACACTACTCTCTGTACGGGAGAGATAATGTGCGCCTTGTTCGCTGTCCTGTCCTTGGCTGTGAGGGTGGGTGTTGTTTCTCCCTAGCTCGGTGGTTAGTCAGTTCTGTCTGTCCTCTAAGAAACAAAAACACAAACTGGCAAAACAAGGTTCAGAGGTGCGAGTGAGGGGCTCTGAAGGTGAACTAAGTTAGTTTCTTGGTAAATCCACTTCTGATTGGCACACAGCCCAACACCTGGTACTTTGCAGACACTCCGATATTTTTTTTAATGAGTACATGTATGCATGAATTAATGAGTGGCAGTTTGTAGAGGTTATTCAGCCATCTGGGGAGGGAGACTGGCCAGATGAATCCATTCAACCTATCAGTAAGCATCGATTAAGCACCTACCTTCTGACCAGCACTGTGTTAGAATACCACAGTTCAAATGGTCTGGTGCGGGGAACAGACATTAACAAAACAAGTGCCATAAAGCCTTGTAGATGTGCAGGGCACACAGGAAGTATGTTCAGTTGCTCCTGAGTGCCAAGAATGGCTTTGTAGACGTGGTGATTCCTGACACTGACCCTGAAAGAGGTGTAGTTGGTTCCAGCACAGACGAGGCAGAGAGGGGCGTCTCAGGCTGAGAGAAGAGTGTGCACAAAAGTGTGTAGATGGGTCACTTTTGTGCTCGATATCTGTACTCAATGCATGACTGCCCATTAAATTACAAACGAATTAGACAGTAAGGACATTTCGAATTGTGGGGGAAGGAACTTATATCCAAACAACTCCAAATAGTGATAACTCTACCGCTTTGCAGTGAGAGCGCGATTAGTTAACTGTTTGGACTGTGAGACTAGTGGGGGCCTTGGGAGTGGGGAGAGGAGCAGGATTTGGATTTAGAACACTTGCGTTTGTATCTGGGTTCTGCCACTTGGAAGTGGGTGACTTCGGCAAGTCTTGTGACCTGAGTCTCATTTTCCCTTTCTGTGAAATGGGCGTGATAATACCCTACTTAACTGAGAAGCAAATTATTAGGATCTTATGAAACTATGTATGTATCATAAAGAACCATACTGGTTATTACTATTCCCCTTTGCCCCTGCCCCAAACCCATGTAGTTAGTTTAGACTATTTTCATCATTGGTGCCAAGCTGTATTCCCTAAACCACTTAGCTTTCCTGTGCTTTCATTCCAAGCCAGTGCTGATTTCCCAGCAGACCCGTGAGGCTCAGAGTCCCGTGTGCAGTGTGCCCCAGGCAGCCACTACCAGTTGTTGGGCCAGACATTGAATTTGAAATCTGCTTGATGTCTTACCTGACATGTACTAAAAATAGAACCTTCTTCCTAAGCTGACCCCCGGGCTTTGTTCTTTATGCACTTACAGATCTTAAGTTCATGTTCTGTAGGCGTCTCATTTTATAGGTGGGAAAACTAACACCCAGGTAAGAGACACGCCTTGCCCAGAGTCCTAATACCCGAGGTCACAGCACAGAGCCAGAAGTAGAAGGCAGGTGCTTCAATGCTATCTGTTATGCCCCTCCCCCACCCCTACCTTTAATTTCCACTATAGCTCCAAACCAAGAATTCAGTTCTTTGGCTTTAGAATGGCAGTGAGTCTTCTCCTTCGGTTACTACAGGATTCATACCTGGAGACTGGACGGTGTTCAGAGCAGGAAGATCTGAATCGGAATGCCTCTCACTGTGTAGGAACTCGGGCAAGCTGCTTCACCTTAAATAGAGCAATAACAACCGGGTGAAGTTGTTGTGCAGATGAAAGGAGAAAAGTATGCGGGTGCCTGCCCCGGTGTGAATTTTTTGGTTGCAGGTGACAGTAACCTAACGTAAACTGACCTGAGCAGAGTGGGGTGCCTTGGCTCCCATAGCTGGGAAACA
>PVKM010036953.1:0-14619 GCA_004027735.1 Carollia perspicillata | reverse complement strand
CACCAGCCAGGGCTAAAACATCAAATTTTAAATTTGGGCCATTTATACCCATTCTATTTTTATAAGACAAGGCAGCTTTAGTGTGTGATGTCTCCACTAAACAAATTAATTATGCACTGTATTTAGCTGACATAAGTTTGCCACATCTTTCCAAAAAGGAGTATGACCAATTCAGGCAATTTTGACAGCACCGTAGAAGTGCTCCACTTTTAGAACTGGGTGAAAGGTCTGGGCTCGTGCCCTTTAAAGATGATCCCCGCAAAGGGGAATGGAAGATACGTTTGAAACCCAGATCCTCGGCACCTCCGCCTCGCCTAAGTTTAGGGCTTGAGGCCATTTCAGAGGATGACAGGAGAGCAAATGAGGTTAAACTAACCCTGAAAGTAAATTATAAAACACTGTAGACATCCAACTTCCCACTCTTTTTAACTTAAATATCTTAGCCAATGATGACTCCAACAATGTTATCAATGATATTAAAATAAAAAGCACTGCAAATCATATAAAATGTGTTTTAATCTATTAACAAATATTTGCTAACATCTAAATAGATACAGACATTTGGAACACATAATTATTCCATATGATTTAGGTATTTGATTAAAAAATGATGGAACTTTATGACCTTATTTCCCAACTCTGAACAAAATAGAAATCTATTTTGCTTTTCTTTCTTCCTCCGCTTTCCATGAAAATTTAACATTACTAATAAAATGTGTGTACTGTGTATTACCGGGTTTTCACCAAAGCAACAACCTTGTGGTGAAAACAGTGCCCTACAAGGAGTACTCACTCTCGCCGTCCTAGTCCCACTCCATCTCCCTAAAGCTGTCTGCTGGCTTCGCTCCATTTTACATCCCATTTGGTGACTTCAGTTCCATAATATGGGATGAACCTGAAGTCGCAGCAAGGGAGGTGTTAATGGACTGATGGAAATTTATGGACCTTCGGAAACTGCTTACCGCATACTTTTTAGCTTCCTATAAAATCAAACTGATGCAAAAATTTGCCTGACACTCCTTCAGGAGAATAGTGAAAGCTGTGTTTCTACAGCCCCTTAGACATATCCCACACTGCATGAAGAGGTTTCATCTACTTTACAAATGCAGACCAGTAGAGAGGGTTAGCAGAGCACCCAAGAGCTACGGCATGTGTAAGGACACTTATTTTTATCCCTGAAGTATTATTATAGACCGATGGTTCAACTGCATGGCAATGGCACTCCATTGTCATTGCTCTGGTCACTCATTATAAAAATTCTGGCAGTTTATTAACAGGCCTTATCTGTGAAATATAATAGTACCAAAGGAATCCCCTGTCCCTGTGCAGGGCTCACGTAGGTGTTGGTACTTAGCAGGAAACACTCAACAAGCCTCCAACTTCAGTCTGATTAATCTACGCCTCTCTTAATTTCAAATCTCATATGTCCAGAAATATATTTTTAAGTAGAAGAAACTGTTTTAATTTTTTGCTTTTTATACACCTTTCGGGGTCTATATAAAGAAGTACATAAAATATAATCTATAACTTGTTAACAATAACGTTTGTATTTAATTTTAAAATTCTCTCCTACCAAAGATGCTGGTAGTCTCTGTCCAATTCTAATTTTCCAGGGTTCTGAAAACCGAGTACAAATGCAGCCTTGTGGGAGGTCCCGGGCAGAGAGCTCCCCTACCGAGTAGAGCCCAGCTCCCTGACCGCCAGAAACCGTGGGGTAATAAGTGAGTGCTGTCTTAAGTCCCTTAAAAAAAGTACAGGGAATTAAACAGACATTGGTGGAAAATGAGAGAGGAAAAAGAGAGGCCTGAAAAATACTTCTTAAAAAACTTCAGCGAGGACTATCACTTTCCACTCTGATATCTCCCTGTCTAAAGATAGCCTCTCTGCAGGTAACTTGGCTGACCTAATCATTTTCTTGGATAAGAATTTAAATAGTTCTAAAGGCAAGTTCGCAGCATAAAATGGGGAAACAGCTTAGCCGTTCCAAGAGATTCTAAGGCCCATTTGATTTTATTTTCCTTTTCAGATGAAGAAAAAAGGTGTTCTTTATATAAATAGGTTGGGTATTTGAAAAATAATTTTTGAAAATAAGACTTGGTGGGACACTGTGGGATAAATGTTTTATTTATTTTTTTTCAATAGCCTGAGTAGTTTATCGCTAAAGTCTTACAGCAAAATACCAAGTCATATCTCCTGTGAGCATTTTCCCCATTTTAACACATAAGACCTGAGGAATTCAGACTGAGCCGCCCCTGAGATAGGCCTCTCTAGCACACGGGTTATTCTGAGGTAAAAACAGTCAAGGCTCAGAAGGCTCAGGAAGGGACTCTTAACTATTTCAATTACTGCCTAAAATAATTTAAGAAAAAGGACGTGCTCCGGGAAGGGAGATAACATGACAGGTAACTATAGTTTAATCTGAACCAGGCAGGGTAGACAGGGAGAAAACCAGCAAAAAGTCCTCCCTGTGTCCCTGGTTTCAAGAAGGCCCAGCAAACATTAATGTTTACTAAACATTAACTGTTTTCATCCCCTTGTAAATTTATCTTACTTTTCCTTGAAGCCTTAGACCCCTACTTTCCCCTCCTTAGTTCAGAAGGACACACACACTTCATTTTGCCTTAACTGTCTTTGGGTTTTTAGGCTTCTGTCAATTCCCCGTGTGGATATTTAAAACCTTGGTTATCTGCTGTTAATCTGCCTTGTGTAATTTTAATAATTCTTCCAGCCAGAAGAACTAAGGGAAAGTTTCTGCATCCCCAACACAGCACAAAACAAATTAGCTGAACTTGTCATATTTTATTTTTTTTTAAAGCATAGTTATGTGTTAAAGGAAATCATCATGATTTTTCAGAGGTTAGAGGACACCATCTCTGGTCTCCATTATGATCAACTAATACAGAAAAACTTGTGCTATCTGGTATTTTACCAGCAAATCCCAAAAACTGAACATCAAGGTATGCAATGGAGAAATTAAAGTCGTTTACTTGCAGGGTGCCAAACCAGGAGAAAGAGAAGCTATTGCTTAAAACCCCAACTCCCCAATGGTTTTTAATCAAGGGTTTTTAAAGGCAAAGATTGAGGGCTAAGGGTCAGGTGGAACCACCATGTGGAAGTGCTGGAGGGGCAAGTTTTAATTGGAGGACCTTGGGATTTGGCCATTTATGGTAAGGGGCTTCAGCACTGGACCTTCATGGACAGCAGACCCTTTGTTTCTGAAAAGGTTCCAGTGTCTAAGTTCAGGCTAGGTCACCGTCCTTCGGTTCCATGGGAACCAGGGACAGGACTTTGATTCCGGAAACAGCTGAAAGGCAAAGTTCTCTCCTCTGTGGGCGCTCCAGCTGCATGACTTGCAGTGTTGGTCTGCTGTCTCTGAAACGCAACTCAGTTATCATATTAGAACAGGAAAGCAGTAGCGGTGATTTTGCGGTTACAATCACTTGTCAGTAAATTGCGTATTTTCCAAAGGTACCACCAGTTCTCTGCCACCTCCTCCAACCAACCTCTTTTGTCCTGTTGCTACATAAGAGAGCTTTCGCTTAAATCATACGCTTGTACACACTTAGCAATGGATCTGACCCTAAGTTATCAATTAGTGTTTTTCCCTTTTCCCTTCTCCTTGCCCTTATACTGCCTGTCCATCTTCAGAAGGAAATCCTACAGCAAGTCCCAGATGACCCATACCAAGAGATAAGTTTACTGACATAACCAAAACACATCTTTCAAACCAATTCAAAAATCTCTAGTTCCTAAACTCCAAACTTCAGCTGTCAGCACTGTCAATCTGATATATTTCGTTATTTCTCAAAGTAATTCACAACATCCTTCAGAAGTCTACATAAGCTCTGAGGTGGCCAAAACAACATCCACCAGGAAAGGAATGGAAAACCAGAAAGAGATGCAAAGTGAAACATCAGTCTCTGAGAGGTCCAGGCCGCACTGTGCATTCCTCAGGAAGGGTTGTAGATAAACAGTTAGATGCATTAAAATCATCACTACATTGAACTTGAAGGTTCTATAAATTACACAGCCATTTCTCATAATTGTATTAGGTCTCTTAAGTTTAGTAATATCCATTTTACATACTGAAATTACATAAAACTGCATATATTGGTCTTAATTATAATTTTTAAAGAATTTATTAGGCCTCTTCATCCTTATTTGAACTCAGATTTTTAAATAATACAAATGTCTCTAACGACACAATTGAACAATTTTTAAATTTTTTAACTCTTTAATTAAGGCAACATTAGAAAAGAGCTTTACATAAGCAAAAAAGTTCAAGAAATTGTTGTATATGCTTAATCAATATGTAGAAAATTAGCAGGTACTACAATGGTATTTATGGAGCCCCACTATGTGTCAGGCACTCAGGAACAGCCGGCTTCGTACTGTGATGAAGAAAATGGACACTGTCCCTGCCTTCGATGTTTACAGCCCACTGTTGGTTCTTACGGACCGCCTATGGAAGTCTCTGGTCTGGTTTTCCACTAAAGGGAGTGTGGCTTTTTTGCCAATTTGTAAAAACATTCCACATATTCAAATAAATTAAAATCTAAACAATTACTGAAGCAGATTATAAAATAATTCTGAAGCATGAGTAATTTACTTAAAATTTATCATAGCTACTGCTGCCTCGCATTCAAGAATATCTTTAACCTCAAGAGCCAGTTCTGCAAAGTGGTGAAGAGCCCAGGCTCTAGGGGCAGGCGGCCTGGTTTTAAGCCTCAGCTCACTGACTTCCAAACTGTGACCTGGGCAAGTTATTTAACCTCCATGTGACTCAACTTGATCAATGCAAAATGGAGCTAACTTAAGCACCCACTTCATAGGGGGCTGCTTTGAGAATGACATAATTCTTAAAAAAACTTAGGACTGTGCCTACCAGACAGTAAGTGCTCAGTAAGTGTTACCTATTTTCAATGGATGCTAGTGCCAGCTCAGAACAGCTTGAGTGAGCTGATTGCTGAATTGTCAGAATTGTATTAGTTAGTTGTTAAACAGAGCAATCATTAAAATTAAATCACATAAAGCTACAATTAAATAAATTACATTAAAAACATAGATAATAAGCCCTGGCTGGATAGCTCAGTTGATTGGAACATCAATGCAATACACCAAAGTTGGGGTTCAAGCCCCAGTCACGGCACATGCAAGATGAATCAATGTCTCTCCATCTCTCTCTCTCTTTCTCTCTCTCTCTCCTTCTCTCTCTCTCCCCCTTCTTCTCTCACTAAATTTAATAAATTTTTTCAAAAGATAATATTCAGAACTCATCACTTACTATATTTACTATGATATATGCCCTTGATTCTAGTTACACCTATTGCCTCTGTACGGTGCAAGCACTCTGTAGTGGGGTGCTGTCACACATCTCTTTTTGAATCTGCACTGAGTGATAGTCAAGTTGGGAGCCTGCAATCAACCATAGTGAACGTGTTTACACCGTTGAGAAGAGCAAATGCTACATAAAGCGAGATTTTTATCTCAGTTGTCAAATATTTATCAGCACCCCACTACTTACTATTATAGTGATTATTATAATAAAGTATCTTTAATTTCTTTCCTTTTCACAGAAAAAGAAAGGGTAGCAATCCAAAATGTTAGTTATCTCTAGTCTACTCGTGCCTGTACAGACCAATGTGACTGCCCAACTCAGGTTCCTTTTCAAAACGTAGCCCTAAAGTACCACATACCTTTATCTATAATGGCAACAGACAGGGGCCTGCCTTTTCTGTGCTGCCAAAGCCACACAGATTCAGTATTCTTTAAAAATAACAAAGCTAATTTGTCCTGCTCTATTATGGAGGCCGCCTGAAGGAGACACAAGCTAAGTGCCAAACTGTCCTCAGATATAGCCCACACATCTCAAATTGTTTTGACCTTCTGACTTTACTTAGCAACTCAAGTCAATGTCATACAGGTCCACAGTCACTGCAGCTGAAACACAAATATTACTTTCAAAAAATAAAGGTCAAGTACTCAAATGCCTTCCAAGTGCTAGTGTCATGTCTTACGTTAGGAACTAATACAATACATACATAAATAATGTGTTCAAAGGGACCAGCTAAATGTCTAGATACATGTCAGAAGTGGGGCAGTGTTTACACAGCACAGAATGAAGCTTGCCAGGAAACGCTAGGCTGGGCCCTCCAGACCTACCCCACTCAGTCAGGCCCAGGAGGAAGAGGAAGTACAGCACATGCATCTGGGCACTTAAGGACTTCTTAGGGCAACATGACCGAGTGGAAAAGCATTGAACTAGAATTAGAATACTGGGGCTCCGGTTCCAAGTCTGGTTCTTATTAGTTCTCTATGAACTTAATAATCTCCAAGCCTAATTTTTCTCAGATATAAAATTCAGGAGCTAGATGACACAGTGTCAGCTCTGTGATTCTGCTCTGTTTTTCAGAAGAAATACGCTGTCACTGCAGAAAGGATCTTTCTTCTCTGCCTGCTCTACTATGATGTTTATATAATATCATGTAAATGGAAACGCTCACGATAATGTGAAAATATGGAAATGTTATGCATTGTGTCTTAATTCTCCAGCTACACAACAACTTTTACATTTTTAGAGTTATACTAACGCAAAGGCAAATGCATGACCAAGGACCATACTTTTTTCCCTTCTGTACTTTCTAAGCTGAATCCAAAACTGTCATCCAATGGAAAGAACTTAATAAACATGCAAATAAACTATACATTAAGGAATTTGAGAATTTTAAGTCTACAGCATTTCTATAATCTATCTAATTATAATTTTAAAAGTAATGCAAAGTTCATATGCATATGAACCTATTTAAAGAGACAGGGGGACGTTCCACCTCTGGATAACAGAGTAATAAGAACTGGATTTATTCTTCCACTTTACACAACCATTTTTGTCACCAAAAAGTAAGACAAAATTTATAAAACCACAGTTTTGAACCCTAGACAACAGACAGACAGATGGCAATGATCTCTGAGAAAAGGGAAACACTACCAGATGAGCCCTCCTCTCACCCCACCTTACTGCCTGGATAGAGTTTCCAGGTACAATGCGGGGCTGGTAGGGACAAGGGCAGCAGTCTCCCTCAGTTAAGGAGACAGAGTCAATCTGAGGAGGTCAAGACAATTAGAGTTTGCAGGACAAAGAACCAGAAATAACTGCACGAGTCAATTCTAGAGACCAGCAAGGGATGCATCTTTTTTAATTAAGATTTTATTTATTTATTTTATACATAAGGGGAGGGAGGAAGAGAGGGAGAAACACATCAATGTATGGTTGCCTCTCACATGCCCCCTACTGGGGACCTGGCCAGCAACCCAGGCATATGTCTTGACTGGGAATCAAACCAGCAACCCCTTTCTTCACAGGCTGGCGCTTAGTCCACTAAGCCACACCAGCCAGGGCTAGGGTTACATCTTTATCTGAGTACTGTGTACATATGTGCAAGGAAACCAGAATAAGTCAAGTAAAGAACCACCAGAAAGGAGAAAGCATAACAGAAAAGGGTACTGCCTCAGTAACAGGAAAAAAATTAACCTTAGGCTAATAAAGCCTGATCTGGTCCTGCCTATCAAAGCTTAAAAATCAAATCTTGAAAGGAACAATCTATTCTAAGTACTTATCTGTATTGCAAAACAAAACTCAAAAAACACTTACCACATTTTAAAATGTTAAGCACTCACCTAAATAAAATTAATAATAGCTGTCTGTCGTCTTTATAAAAAATGCTGGGCATGCAAAATAAAGCTGGAAAATATAACCCATAATAAGGAGAAAAAGTCATCAAAGGAGCAGACTTAGAAATGGCACAGACAATAGAAGTAGTAGACAAGGCTAATAAAAGTGTTATTATTAATATACTCTGTATGTTCAAAAGATAGAGGAAAGCATGAGTATGTTGAAGACACAAAATAAATGTTAAAAGACACAAACTCAACTCCTAAAGATAAAAAAATTATACCAGATGAGATTAACAGCAGATTAGACACTGCAAAAGGAAATATTAATAAACCAAAAATATTAAAATGTTAATGAAGCAAAATAATTTTACTTACCTTGGTTAAGAAAATGAATTCAGAAAATCTTAAAGCCCAAATCCCTCAGTAGAAATTCATACATTCAATCATTTTAAAAACAATTATTGAGCATCTACAATATGCCAAGTACTGTGATAAGCATGGAAAACAGTTAAAAGTCTTAAATAAAAAATATTTTCTACAGTTTCCCAATTCGCTCTTTTAAACTTCAAAAGTATTCAATATTCATTTATCTGATGATCCTATAAACAAACACACAATTTGTTTTTCTTCGATCTCTCTACTTTATTTCCATATCACCTCTTAGTATTAAGTACTTCCTGGGGTTACATTATATTCCAATCTACAAAAAAAAAGGTTGCACTAAAATAGGATTCTGCTATGATGTCTTTATTCCTACTTATCAGAGAAATAAAACTTGAAGAAACAAGCTGAAAAATACAGGACACACTGGCCTCCCCAGGGAAAGGTGTAAGGACATTATTCCCAGGATACTTTATTCATACTGTGTGTTCCACTTTAATGGCCTTCTAACTCGTCTTGCTGGTTTTCCCCAACACACTGAGATCTTCCTACGGGAAAGTAAGATCATCTTTTTCCTCTTTGCGTATGTCATGGACACCCGGTACATTTTTATATAATCTGTTAAGTAAATGAATTTAAAAATGAAGTCAGATAAGAAACAAAACAAACAGGAACTTGGGCTAGGATGGCACTCCTCGGAAACCGTTATTACATTCACTTGTCTGACCTACTGAAGTCAGCGCCTTCCCGCCCCACTGGATTTCACCTAAGGGGACAGCCTGCAAGTGTATGATCAAATCAGATGCTGAAAATGATAGCTGAGATCATGATGAACCACCTCAGCTATAAACGACCATACAACCCATAAGTCTGTAAATTGTTTATGAAAGTGCCAGATGGTCTATTAAGTCAGTGTCACTTAATACCCACAATGGCGCTTACAAATGACATGCATCAGAATCTCACGGAGGAAGCTCTTCTCAAAAACCAGCACCGTTTCATCATGTCATCATGTACATGCATATATTTAATACTGTTTTTCTTTTAAACTTTCTACTTTATTTCTGGTGGTATTTATATTTACTACAGAGGTAACACATTCTTTTCTAAAATGTCAAATACTGAGATTGAAAAAATATCTCACTCCCCCTAGGGCTAACCACTATTGATAACGTAGTTTCTTTCATATCTCTCCCTAGGTTTCAATACAGGTATCTTTCTCTTCTCTTTTTTTATAAAAATAACATATACATTAGCCCTCTGCTTTTTAATTTTCCTTAATAACCTACTGGGGAAATGTTATTGGTCAATACTTAAAAGATCTAAGTCATAATTTTTATTAGTTGCTTAACATTCCAAGGTATGGAAGTATCAAAATGTATTCACTATCCCCTACTGATAGTTATTTTAGTTGTTTCCAGTGTTTGCAATTATAAATATTAAATTCTACTCTACCTGTAGGAAATATTCTGAAATTTTTGTGGGTCAAGAGCCGATGAGTCTTCGGCAACCTTCTTTCCTCAAAGATGGTAACATCACCACGTGGGATGAGGGATGCATGAGAGAACTCTTTCCCTGCATTCTTTTTTTTTTCTTTCTCCACATTCTTGCCAGTACTGCGTGTTAGCTAAATGCTTTTAGAAGATGATTATAAGAATAAAAGTGGTTACTAACTTTAAAAAAAACATTACATCTAACTTTTTTCTAAAATTATGTAAATTTCCCCATAGACTTGCTGACCATCAAAAATTCACAAGTTGTCTTCAATTTACCAATGGACTGTGCTTTAGAAATGTATTTGCAAGTTCCAAACAACAAAATTATAATACATTTTCTCTTAAAATTGCTACTTAAGTGAAAATTAAACAACCCTGGCTAATGCAAGGCTATATTTTTAATTTAAATAAATGATAAAACAACATTATGGTGTACCATATACACAGACATTTCATAGTCAAGCTAGAATAATAATTAAAATACATAACATTGGATCTATTTTTTAAAAACGTTTAACAGAAACATGCAACAGGCAAGTTCCTGTTGGAGACACACCTTCCAAATCACCTCCTTTCCAACTCCATACCTACCTGCAGTTACCATACAGGGAAGTGAGGAGAAAGGACCAGCCAGAAGAAACACAACTGAGCCTGCAAGGAGGTCAGGGCAGGTGAAATGTATGTATGGAGACCCAAAAGGTGAGAAAGGGAGTCAGGCCACCATTCACCTAAAAATCTCTATCTCCCATCTTCCCAGAAAATAGCCAGGAGACAGTTCCCTCTCCTCTTTTCCATGCCCCTTTCTCCTCCACACTCCCTGCCTCCCACATGCTTCCTGCCCATTTGAGGTGTGAGCAAATCCAAACTCCCCATCCCTTTCCCTGCTACTCCGACTCTCTAAGGGTATCACAATTGAGGTCACAGAGCATCATACTCTCCTCAATCCATTCGTGATTCACAGCAGAAGGGAAAGTTCTAGATTTCAACAGATCCTGAGAAGGAAGGCCATAGGGAAGGGGTGAAGTATGGGAGTGGTCAGTGGCCCGGATCTACCTGCCTGGGGTCTGCCTCTTGCAGTTAACAAGTACACGTGTCATGCAGATAACGAGTCAATATCCACACTCTGGCCTGAAACCCGCAGCCAAATTGGCAATGAACCTCTTAAAATAGAGGAATACTTTAATTGCATGTTATACTTCCTATTTATATTGAGCCTGATCAGTTTTTAAAGTTCCAGAATACTGATGAGCCTGCTGCATGCAATTCATCATCATTGAAATTATACTGGTCCCTAAAATCCATAAACATCAAGTGCCATACTGAAAACTTGGCATGCCTCACACCGCACATCTGGAAAAGCACTGTCATCACTGCTTCTATCTCTTGCTATTGCTTCACTCATTCTGCTCATATCTTCTATATTATCTTCCTTACTGATTCTTTAGTAAGCCATGGCTTTTTCATTAAATAACTTAGATACAGCCAATGAAATCATATCTGCTGTCTACCTGCAAGTAAAAAAGCAGACCGAACATATGGAAAATGGACATCAGGAGACCTCAGTTTAGATCTTGCTTTTCTCTTTGCTGACCCTTCTCTGGACTTCAGATTTTTCAAACAT
Organism: Carollia perspicillata; assembly: GCA_004027735.1. Lineage (NCBI taxonomy): Eukaryota > Metazoa > Chordata > Mammalia > Chiroptera > Phyllostomidae > Carollia > Carollia perspicillata. The sequence goes on along the minus strand of PVKM010036953.1, from coordinate 3,450 downwards.
AAAATGCAAGGATGAAAAATCAGCACACTCAGTGTTCCTATCTTTTCCCTGTATCAACCACAAGCAATGGTAGTTCTCAAAGACCAGCAGGTGAGAGAGCAGAATCACAGTTAGATACAGAACTACCATTCTGTTCTTTGGAGGAGTTGGGGGGTTAAACAAGGAAAGGGAAAAACAAATCAAACAGCTTAAGCAATGTCCCAGAATAAAGCCGCTTCAAAACTGAAGACCACTGAAGACTCTAACCCCTAGACCAGAAGCTGGAGTTCCATCTCAGACTCAAAGAATGACTGAAAAGGAAGTTTTTGTTCACCTTCATTTCTAAAGCAAAGAATTAAAAACACATGAAAGAAATCTTTCATTTAACCATAGATGGAAGAAGGAAGCTCAGAGAGCACAACATTTAGGCCTGTCCTCAAGTTGTGTATGGTCATCATTTAACTAAACACAAAAGAAACAAGGACATTCAAGAACAACACACGGTGACTAAGACAGATAACACCTTAAAACTTTCAAAATGAGGTCAGCTGTGTGCACTCAAAGACACTAAGTTTATATATCACCAATGCATGTGATGAGGTTGGAAAAATTTTTCAAATTATGAATTTCTTTCAGAGCTCTACTTCAATCAATGTTGCAGATAAACCTAATCCCTCAAAGTGCTGCTTAATTCAGTACCATTAACAGATAATACAGTCTTGAAAACTAGCACAATTAATGAAATATAAATGATTATAGCCTACATCAAAAGCTCCAAAGACATTCTTTAAAGGTATTCAAAAGAAATATAAGTTTCTGAGAAAATAAAACTTACAAATATGATCATTTTAAAAATAAAAAATGAAGTATATATCACAAAACAATAAGCGAAATGTACTTCAGAAAGTTAAGTCAAGGCTACCTGGACAGGTTATATCAGTATAAGTGATATATTCACGGCTCAACAAAAAAACGTGAAAGACAGCTAACTTTCTTATGTCTATTACCCTAGGGATCTAACATACTTGCTAACACACAACTGAGTAAGTGTTTTCTACATGAATAAATGATGAATTATTTCATTAATAAAAGTATCATATGATGATGAGGAAACTTGACAGGCATTTATTTTAATATATAAGCCATCTAAGAATAGCTAGTTAGGGTAAAAGCCAGAAATGAAAACCGGATCTCCCGATTATTAGTTATTGTTTCCTTTACTGTTGAAATTTCTAGGATTCAAGAGTGATTTGAATTTTTAAACTGCACGTGTAACTCAATCATCTATTCGATCAGGAATTAGGCAGTATCTTATAAACAGTTTGTTGTTAAGTAGCTTATATAATCCATATCATTACTCTCTTTTCTTGAAAACTTGTATTTCTGAATTTCTAATTAGATTTACATATACCAACATAATAATATTAAACAAAGCCCGTCAGTATCAAACACTGTTTAAATGGTTTCATGGCATTGTTTATCACCACTACATAACAGAATGCATGAAGCATGAGTCATTGAAAGTGTTTCAGATAATATTTAATTGATATTAGGAAATGCCATGATACATAGTGAATAAGCAGGATACAGAACTTTATACACAGTGGTCCAAATTTTTAAATGCTATACATTAGGGAAAAAAGAGAAAGGAAAAGGGAAAAGGAAATATGTCAGAATATTAATTCACATATTTGGCTAATGAAACTACAGATTATTTTATTCATATTTTGTACATTTCTTTATTTTCTGAAAGCATTAGCAAGTTTACGAGACAGACTTTTCTTTCTACATTCTACCAAGCACTTACATAGTTCCTCCTTTCCCACTGAGTAATACAGAAATTACATCTTTAATCAATGGGATAATTGTCTAAATTTAAAACCCTATAATTTTAAAAGCTACTTCAATTAACAGTAGTTGGAGTTTTTTCCTCAAGTAACTAAATTCTCAACAGCCAGCAACAGAACTTTCCACTAAAATTTATAGATTATGGAGAGCCCCAAACCACATTAAATAAAAAATAAACCATACTTCTCTCCTTTCTAAATATGTACCTCTACAGTAACTCCAGAACATATTCAATGCCAATTTCCTTAAACTGAGACTACTCACCTCTCACCACATACATTACTTAACCTACACTTTTAGTAATAACTTGGAATGGATGTAAAGAAGAGCCACAATTCTCTGCAGTAGTTGCAATCAGCACCCAGTCAATATAATCATGCAAGCGGGATTCCTTAGCTATAAAACTGGCTCTTACATTACTTGCCTCAGAGAGTTGGAATAGAATTAAATTATATCATATATGTAAAAATATAAGTATGTACAGCGCTATTATTATTGTGGCCATCGATCTAATTCAGAGTTTCCTACACCATGTTAACAGTGTCTCATTCAATCTTTACACTTGCTGAGCCATGCCTAAAAGTCATTTCTCTCTACTAAACCCTAAAATTTTATAATATATTTATGGTATTAACAGAGTTCTTCAAAAGAGAGGTTAAAATTTTCAACTGAATCCCAATTTCCCATAAACAAAATTGCTCTGGTTTATATTAAAGCATTAATGAAATCATTAGGATAATACTTTTCGTACAATGAACACAAAGAGTGAAATGCAAGGTCAGATTGTCCAGATGAAATGCTGAAGTCGAGAAAGCCCTCTGCCCACACCAACCGCTCCCACACAAACACCACAAAGCTCCTCCCCACCACAGAAACTCTGCTGTCCTTCAAATGCCAGCCCTGCTTGTGAAACTCTCTGATGCTCGGATCACTGATCTCGTGTAGCATTCACTTATAATGAGTGGAACTGGTCTGCCTTCCTCACCAATTGTGCTCTTCCAGGGGGGGGCTACAGTCCACTAGCCCTGCGTTCCTCTTCCTTCCGTAGACCCTAGCACCTTTGCACACTGTTCAAGTGCAGCATTAGTAACTATTCAGAACTAAACCAAATATTCCACTCTGGTGAGAATCAATTTCTCCTGACCCCAAGTGGTTTACCTCTTCCCAGCTTTTCTAGGGAAATATTGAGTACAAAATGTGATGGGAGAGAGACTGGGGGAGAGGAATGTATATTACATGGTAATTTGATCACTTGAAGCATGTAATCAATTAATTTCTGATCGAAATTATGAGATATATGAGGTTAGGAACAATGCCGCTGGAATGTTTCAAGGAAATGCTAATTACAAAAATATTTCATTCTGTTTATAATTTTAATTGTACTAAAGCACAAATTTAAATTTCTATCTAATTTTCTAAATGCAGAAGCATGCAGATTAAGTACAGCTCTGTTTTTCCACAAGTAAAGTATCCTTGCATTTTGCTTTCTGTAACTTAGAATTCTTCAATACTTCTATAGACCCTCCAAAATTTTCCAAAGTAAAAGACTACAGATTGTCTGCAGTAGCTAAATTGTTATAGTTTCTAAGATTTCTTGAAGGATATATTAAAATGACACTACAA
>PVKM010036952.1:0-14627 GCA_004027735.1 Carollia perspicillata | reverse complement strand
GATTACTTTTTCCATTTGACTTAACTAGGGAAATTTGTAGAAATATTTAATCACAAAGTAGAGAAGTTGTGGTCCCTTAGTGATACGACATAAAAGTACAGTCAGGACAAGCAGGGAGGGTTTGGGAGTCCTGCTTATCTTACTCCTGGTTCTGCCACAATAGCTGTGTGCCTTTAGCAAATCATCTACCCTTGCCTGTAAAAGAAGAAAACTACTACCTCTCAGCTCTTGTGAGAAAGTGTGAAGCAATGTGCACAAAGTGCTGAGCAGAGTAGCCTTCACCTAGTAGTCACTCAATGAATGTCAACATGTCCAAGACTGCTGAGAACACACACTTGGAGATTAGACTGAAGACAGAGAGGCCAGTGTGAGGATTCCGGAATCCTGACTGACTAGCTGTGTGACCTTATATAGTCTTGCAACCTTGGATTGTAAACTCCAAGTATATAAACAGGAAAATAATGCTGCGTAAATATGCTGATAGAATTAAATGAGAGTGACATGAACTACTTAGCACAGTCAGTAAGTGTTCAGTAAATATTTTATTGTTAGTATGTCATGCAGTGACAACTTTTTTGAGAATAAAAATATTCCATGCTATTAGTTTGTTATAAAGTATTTGATAAACATGGGTAAGACTTTCTTTTCAATAGTAGAAGGATAATAATGTACCTTTCATTTATTTTTTAATGATCGCATTTTTCTATTTTCATTTAGTCCCCTTATACCTCCCTCCTGCCGGCAATCACTACTCTGTTGTCCATGTTTATGAATCCTTTTTCCTTTGTGCTCAGTCCCTCCACCCTTTACCCCCCCCCCCCCCTTTAGCTGTCATCCTGCTCTCCGTCTGTGACTCTTTGTCTATTTTGCTTTTTGGTTCAGTTTGTTTATTAGATTCCACATATGAGTGAAATCATATGGTATTTGTCTTTCTCTGACTGGCTTATTTCACTTAGCATAATGTTCTCCAGGTCCATCCATGCTGTAGCAAAGGGTAAAACTTTATTCCTTTTTATGGCCAAGTAGTATTACATTGTGTAAATGTCCAATAATTGTTTTATCCGCTCATCCACTGATGGACACTTGGGCTGCTTCCATATATTGGAGATTGTAAATAATGCTGCAATGAACATAGGAGTGCTTATGTTCTTTTGAATTTGAGTTTTGCATTCCTTCAGATATATTCCCAGAAGTAGGATCTCTGGGTCAAAAAGCAGATGCATTTTTAATTAAAAGAGGTGAAGTGGGAGGTACATTTAGTTTTAAAAGTAATATTTAAAGCACTTATCATATGTAGATATTACAGTAGTCCTCATGATAAAGAAATTAACACATGCACCCACAACTGCAGCAGCTGGAAGTCCAGTGGAGAGGTAACCTTTAAAACATTGCAGTATTTGATAAGGGTGATGAAGATATCAGGGTGTGCATGGAAAAAGTATACACAACATCTTCTAGAGAGAATGAGTTGAAGATTCAACTGAGGCTCAAAACCCGGGATGAGGATGAGACAGGTGAAAGAAAGAGAAAGAAAATGCAGTTATGGCCCATAAAAGGAGCTTGGGTTACCTGTGTGGGAAGGGCAAGTGCTGAGATTGTAGAGAAAAGCTCCAGAGAGATCATGAGAAGGTTTTGTGGTGACATATTTGAGATTTATCCTGGCAGCAAAAATCATTGGTGGAGAGAAGAAAGGACAGACAAGTATGAGCAATTATAATTAAAGCAATGATGGGAAGACTTGCAATTCAAAATAAGGAATAATGAATTTTTAAAATGCTATGAAGAGTGGCATATATGGTCCAGTATGGTAGGCCAAAAGAGGAAAAGTTGAGATCAGGGACAAACTTTTTTCACTGTTGCTCTATAGATGCCCAACATACCCCAAACACCCATTCCACACAGAATGGTGGTTGTCGCCCAAGGGCAAAGTTTTCCCCTGGGAGACAGTGGACAATGTCTGAAAGCATGTGTGGTTGTCACAGCTGGGGGAGGAATGTCAGTCACCATCACCTGTGGGTAAAGGCCAGGGACAGTGCTCACCACAAAAACATATTTGGTCCGAAATGTCAGTAGTGCTGAGGCTGAAAAACCCTGATACACAGTAAGCTAAACTGGGTGGTATATTGGTGAGACTGGAGTGCTAATTTCCTGTGAAAAGAGATTTTGAAAATACACTTTTGAGAAATGCATACCCATATGTATGTTTCACATGATATGCAGTCATGTAATATTTCAACCTATGCATTTTATTTAATAAAATCAACCATTTACATGTATACTATTTAATAATTGCTTCAGTAATTGTTCCATATTACTGAGAGCATTAGCTGAACACCCATTATTTAAATACATTGTCCTATTTGTTGGGATAGAAAGATGATTTGTGTATTGTCTCCAAATGCTAACTAATACTGAGAAGCACAAATCCATTAGCATATGCATTATTCTTTCTCCTTTGTTTTGGTTTGACAACTAAAATAAATCCTTCCAAAGCTACCTTAAAATAATTAGTTAGATTCCATAGCTGCTGTTTCAGTGTGTAATTTACATAACATTATTCTTGATTCCAATAAAAATGTGTCATTCACAGGGGCCTGTAGGTGCAAACACTGAATAAAAAACGGAAAACATTAACAAACACAAAAGAAGCCTTATACTTTCACCTTTCTCAGGGACCAAACATTTGTACTAATTAAGGAAAAGCACATTGAAAAGATGTATTTTGCAGTGTGCCCTGAAATGCAATTAACTCCAAGTTGGCAGAATTGATAATGAAAGGGAGTTTGAATCTTACAGGCATTTGTGAAAAGCTTTCTGACTTCAGTCTTTTGTATTTCAATTTTCTAAAATATTGCTAAGACTCTTCAGATTTCTAAGAGCATATTGTATCTAGCTTTTGTCTCTTTCAACTCCAAACAAGAATGTGCAATTGGCAGCAATATAATCACCAGCATTTTAAAAAGTAAAATCAGAACCAGGCTACTTACCTGCAATGAAGAACCCTTGATTTAAACAGGCTGTGCTCACTTGCTGGCATGCTGCAAATGGAATTCAGAATCTCCCGAGTAGCTACTGTAGGATGAACAATCTTATGTTGGACATGAAAAGCTACAGGGTTTCTGGAAAATCATCTTGTATCATGTGACCATACAAATGAGTGACCATTCATGTCTTGCTATCTGTGAGCTAGAGGCTTTATATGGCATGCCAAAAATATCTTGTTAGAACCCTGAAGAGTCTGAATTGTTAGTCCTGTTCTACAGATGAAGACAGTAAGGCTCAAGAAGTTAAGTAATTTGGCCAGCCTTACATAGTGGTTAAATAATTTAAACCCAGTTTTCCTTTACTCCAAAAATCCTGGGTTTGGGGGGTTTTTTGGTTGCTGTTGTTTTGTTTTTTACTCTTTCTTTCTTTTTAATTTCATTTACTTCTTTTTAGAGAGAGGGGAAAGGAGGGAGAAACTGAGGGAGAGAAACATCAATGTGTGGTTGCCTCTTATGGGCCCCCTACTGGGGACCTGGCCCAAAACCCAGGCACCTGCCCTGACTGGGAATCGAACTGGCAACTGTTCGGTTCATAATCCGGCACTCAATCCATTGAGCCACACCAGCCAGGGCTGTTTGTTTGTTTTTAAAGCCACAATACCAGGCCTCTTATATATTTTAGTGACTACTACTAATATAATAATAACCATAAACAATTGCATTTATAGAAGTCAACTTCACAAAGTAGGAAACAGATGGATGTTTTGCAGGGTTGGAAAGCCATTTATTAATGCCAGGACCTGCATGCATTTCGTACACTGGAAAAAAAAGATGCTCAAAACAGTCAAGTCTCCATTTATACTACAACATGTGGTAGTAAATATGATACCTAGACATATAGTACTTGATTTGGTGCAATACAAGAAAATTATTAGTATCGTCAATTAACAATTTCTCATAGGATGAAGAGCTTTAGTGAGAATATATATATTCTACCATAGTAACTTTTTTCCTCTCTGATATGTAATCTGGATTTATGTATGCATTTGTTTATTGTTAACATTTTAATATTTTCTTTGCATAATAACTTTAAAACAATTTAAGGAATATAAATACTGTGCTTAAGTGTTTCAAATGCTCAACATGATACCATTTAGGAAGCAATAGACCATTTATACACATGCTAACATAAATAAAATTTTGATTAGAGTTGGAAATATCTGTCAAGTTTAAAAAAATTAAAATATGTTTTAAAAAAGTTGCAAAGGATTAGAAGTGTTTACTCAGCCTATTTTGAGTTTAATTGCAGACTCAGTGGGCAAATGTCCCTTGTATAATCACTTCATCCTCATTAGTAAGTTTGTTTTTATTATGCTTCTCTGAAATTTTCATCTAGCTCCTGATGAGATGCAGTTAGAAATACCACATTAAGGTGAATGTTGCAACAACAAAATTAAGAGGTATTTAAGAATAATAACAAGGTTATATTGAAAAGTTGAAGAGTAAAAACAGGAAACTAATTATGAAGGTTGAATGCAGAATTTAAACTTTAGAAAAGAAAAAAATATAACCAGAAACTGTGTCAAAATATATTCATGTTAAAGATGCCATTTGATATGGTTTTTATTCTATAGATCAAATTTGCTTATAAAATTATATCTTACTGAACATGAGGTATAGCTTAATTGGCCACTTAAAATATAAGCCTAAATTCTCATATATCCTGATCAAAACTGTCCTAGTCTTCTGATCCGAAGGAGCCAACTCATTAGGGATGTTTAATACTAATCAAGTAAAGATAGGGAGAAAGCAGGCTCCTACTTAAAACCAGAAGTCATTGTCTATAACTTGTGTTTTATAATTGTATCACATCCTATACAGCCAAGTTAGCATATTTACATTGACTAAGAACTGTACCTCTGTCATGGGAACATGACATTTGAGAATGCAAAGAAACCTAAACATGACTGAGACAACCCCGTTTTTACATAGATGAAGATACCTAAAAACTGAGGGCCGAATGGCTGCAGGTCACACAGCTACTGACTATGGAGACTGGATAAGAATATGGTCACTTTCTAGGTTTTAATGAAGTTACAGAAAACCTCTAATTTTCCCCATTTTTTGACTCAGATTTATCTAAGAGCTTAGCATATAGTGGTTAACCTCCCCAAGTTTCAGTCTTGACCCCAAGAAGAGAACTTATTTTCTGGGTGGGCTGGTATAATTTGCTCAGTTAGCCCTAAAATGAACAGCCCGTTTAGCAACATTCTATTAATCTACTGACTGGAGACTAAAACATCTTGATGGCTTTCATGTAAATAATTCAAAGAAATGCTTTGCAATAATTCATAAAAATGCTTTAAATGGCTTCATAGCATTTCTAGAACTCAGGATTATTAGCATATATGGTATTTTAGTAACTTGGGGGTGTAAATAAAAAGGAGGAAACGTCATTTCCGGTGAAGTGGTTGTACTTCTATTAGATCCTCTCATTACTGCATTGGACCATTTTTGTTCAGAAAATAAAAAAAAGCTTTCCAAAATACCTGTGTGTTCTGTGCACTGCCCATAGTATGAAGCACTGTACACTGTTTACCAAGTGACAAGATCCTTATGTTTTTTTTTTTTAATTATATTCTGGATGAATGACTTGTGGGAAAAATTATATCTCAAAAATGAATGAAGAGAACCTTAAATTTCAGTGAATTTGAGTTATACTGCAGGTATGGTTTTTGTTGTTGTTATTAAAGGTAAGGCCAAGCTGCTCCAGTATCCCCCAGGGTGTATATTGATTAAACTTGATCCCATCTATTAGTCAAGATCAGTCAGACTTACAAAAACAGCTGTTTGGGAGGCGAATTCTCAAATAAATCTGCTTTGCCGCTCACGTTCTGCGTCCACAAGTGTCTAAGTGTGATGACTGAGGGAAATCTCCTGCACTTTAAGCCAACTGATGTCTCTCCAAGTAAGTCACTGTAAACATAGGTTTTCACTGCATAAGTGTTCAATTAATTTCTTATGGTGTAGTGGACAATCTATAATCAAAGTAATGAGAGCTTTTGAGGACTGACATTTTGTTATTAAAATGAAAAATAACTTTTTCAATGCACTTTGACATGACTATTAATTTTCTAGAGTCCATGTCTGTATAATCAAAGAGGAATTGAGTACCAAATGATGAACTGCATAATTTGTTTAAAGTAGCTTCTCTTGAAGAAAATGCTTGAGTAAAGTTAATCATGACTAAGAGCGACTGTTTGTTGTTGTCATAACTTCTTTTTCTATTTTTTGACCCATATATTACAATTTGAATATTAACCTTTTATTTTATTTCAATATAATGCATTTCCTTTTCACTTTTTTCATTGAATTAATATGAACATAGTTATTCTCTTACCATCGATCATATTAATTTACAAATACTTTATTTTCATATTTTGCTTACTTGTTTCCGTAACTAAATCTATATTTAAATAATTCTCAGGTTTTGCTGTTTCTTCTCTCTTCAATATTTTCCTTCTTTGTACTCCCTCAAAATAAATATCCCTTGAATGAATATATAAATCCTCAAATATTGTCTACTTTTTTAAAAAAGAAGCTTATAAATATTACATAATGAGCCGAGATCCTATTTTAATATTTTTTTTCACTGACGAGCTCCCTGATGTTGGATAACCTCCATCCCTCTGCCTCATTTTTCTGTTCTGTAACATGCCCCATAAATAGTAAGGATCTCATGCAGTCATTCTGAGTATGCAATGAACTAATATGTAGAAAACACTTGAAGTGCTGTGCAGTCCATTGTAAGCACTCCGTAATGTGAGCCTGTGTAAAGAACTCCCTTGTGTGTATGTGTTCCCTCCCAGTCTCACACATTGCCCCTATATGGTCTGTATTAAGGAGGGAAGTAGAATTTGAAGGATTCTTTAAACATCTTGTCCACTTGTATATACTCTAACTTTGATTTATACTGGCTTATTTTTGAAAGCTATGACTAGAATATAAAAATTTCTCAAAACTCTAATCTTTCACATTTTACCATTAATCCAAATTTAGATCCTATGTCACCTAGGCAAGAGATTACTAGACATTATATTTGCAAAATATCAAATTCATATGTAATTTGCAATGCAAATGGCATGGTATGTACATATCAACTCATAAATTATTAAGGTGTTGTGTTTATTTTTGAAAGGTCTGCAAAGATAAATAAATAGATGTTATATGAAAATTATTTGGAAGTTACCTACTGAGAATATTGTTATCTATTTTTTATTGTTTGATAAACATCTTAATGGAGCTATGTCACTTAATTTTAAAGTTAGCATTACATTTTTCTACATTTAATCTCCTAATACATTTTGAATTGTTTCTTTTTATCTAACATTTCTGTTTTAGCTTTTTCTGAGTTTTTATTTCTATTGCTAGGCACAAATCCAAGGGTAGTTAAGCAGAACTATTTAGTCCTCCTTGAGTTGAAATTCAGTTGCAACTCCATGAATAAGACTCTGGATCCAAACATAGCTGATATCTAGTCCTTATGTTGTAGATTTTTTAATGGTGTTAGGCTGCAAAGAAAATTAAGAACTAAATAACATGAGTTTGAGGAGACATACCTAGCATTATAACTTACTGTTTTTAAAATATTTAAACATAGGTTTTATTTTTAAATTCAAATAAAATATGTTTATTCTAAAGCATTTAACCACTAATACCAGCATTTACATTAGAAAGTTTCATGTAAAATGTCTAAAAGTGATTACTCTGATAAAAAAAGAACTATTCATTTTCACATTCTTAATTTAGCTTACAAACGGGAGAAATACCCATTTTCTTTCAGATTGACTGTTTTGAAGTGGTCAGATTTCTAAAATGAGGCATGTTCTGCCATATTTCATAGGAGTGTATTGATAGAAACAATCTGAGTTTGCCTATAGTTGTTGCAGGAAAATTTAAGGTTGAACAATAAGTCCATTTCAGGTCCAACTTTCAGATGCAGAAACAGCTGTCCTCTAAAGTACCCCCAAATGGAAAGTTTCTGGAAAGACAGGTTAATAGTAACTAGCTTTAGATAATAAAAGAGGACACAAAAGTAGGTTTACATTTGTGAGCACACTAAACACATAATTTATTCTTATACTATTATTTATTTATTTATTATGTTATTTGTTATTATTACTAACCTACTTTTTCACAACCTTGTATAATAACCAGATTGCCAATGGATTACGTTTTGAAGGACGGTATCCTTTTTTATTTAACCAAACTTCTCACACATCTTAAGCAGTTTTTAACTCATTAGTTTAGCATTGGGCCTCTGTGTTAGAGATTTTAGGAGAAAGATTTTTTGTAATATGAACTCAAGTCAAAGAAAGTAATTCAGTGTCAGTGTGCTTTGGCTTAAGGTTTTGGAAAGCCCAATGCCATTTCTCTTTGCAGTATTCTGTAGGGTCTGAATCCGTTGTTTCTTCTCCGAAAGAAACATGCTCTATACTTAACATTCTTCTTTCCATTGCTTTTTCATGCTGAACTTCTTTCAATTAACATGTAGTTGCTATAGGACAGTCAGCGCACTACAGTCAATTTCTTATTTGGATCACACAGATACAACCGATATATATATATATATATATATATATATATATATATATATATATATATATATATATATATATCCTGTTCATTTCTACATGTTATTTTCACTAAATGAGCTCCTAGATTTTAGTGGGATGCTCTATATTCTCAGTCTGCCTGGTAATTTTAATATCTTCTGCCAGGTGTGTAACACAAGGTTTCACACTTTAGCAGTCTGTTCCATATATCCCGTTAACACGTTATGGCTACAAGAGACATGGGATTGTATTTCAATTACACTCTGTTCCAGGGAGTAAGATGAATTTTGTGGTATTGCCGTCACCACAATTACCTTTGCAATATGTTTACCCAACTTCTGAGATTCCCCCCATGCTAAAATGGAAGAAGTATCTCTATTATTTTCAATGAAAATCCCTATATTTGTCTTCTGGAACCCAGTTCTACTCATCTTTTTGGATATTTCATTCATTCAAAATGATTGTTTCCTTCAAAAAGATTAGTTTTTAATATGTTCCTTAACAGAAAAAAACTATTTGGTTGAACTCACTCCTCTAATGACATAAGGCATCATTTTTCTAAGCTCTATTTCAGGTAACGATGTCCACCCGAGTGTCATGGCTTATGGGCTTCGTGGGTTCACATTCAATACACTCTTGAATTCCCTGTATGAAAACTCCCGTCCTTTCATGTTGTATTGAAAATGTCCTTCTCAAGCTAACCAATCATGCCCGTCCCGTACTAACCTCACTCAACAGAGTTCACCGTAGCCGCCCGCTTACCTCACTTCTTTCTTGTCCTCCACGCCCTTCAGTCTTCCAGTTTTCCTCCTCCTTGAGCTGTTTCTCTCTGTTTATTAGCATTTTAGACTCAGAAGTTTAGTTCTGTAGTGTTCAAATCTTTCCCCCCTTTCTTCTTAACAGTTCTCTCCCAAATGGGACTATATAGTCCACATTACCTTAAATTTAGGCTGATATAGCTCAAATATATATTTTCTATTCAGAAAGCACATTTGGAATTCACACTCAAATGTAATTATCTGGTTGTTATTGAACATGCGTATCTAATTGATATCTAAGGTATAATGTGTCAAAATGATTGATTTCTCCCAAATTATTTTCTCCCAAAAAGGTTTTTTTTCCTGCCTCTTTATCCAGCTCAGTAAATGCACTTACTAATACATAGTAGATGAAACACACACAGACTGAGCTATTTGTAATTTCTACTCTTTACCATTGTCATTCCAACAGGAAGTTCTATGGGATGTATCTGATGTGTAGCCTTGTTTTGTGCATTTGTTTCCATTTCCTTATTTTTCCTACCTTTGTCCAAAATCGTATGATTTCTTTTCAGAATTGTTTTTGACATTTCAACAATCAAAAAAGTAAAAGTTGTCACTGTGATTATTTCCAGAGCATAAAACAGATTATTATTTTATTTGTTTAAAATTGTTCCCATTCCTCTTTTTAAAAAATAAAACTCCTTACCATATGCTACAGGCTTTCTTGTGCTACTGTCTGTCCATCAGCCTCATCCCTTCTTCTAGATACATTGAAACATACATTTGTTTTTAAAGCAAATGGGGCTTTTCCCTAAGTTGGATCTTTGCACTCTGGTTTTCTATATTCAAATTTTCTTCCCTTGGCACTTTCCACATAATAGTGCACTTTTTTTTTCAGGACTAGATCAAATGTTACTTAAGGTGAGACCAACAAAAAGGGAAGTATTAGAGATTAAAAGAGAGAAGACAACTCTTTTGTCCTTAAATAGTCCTAGAAATGGTTTGAAGCATTTCTAGAACATATTATTTTTATGATATTATTTATTCATATTTATAGTAATTAACTATAGTCGAATGATATAAAATTCATGAAACTCAGGGGTTAAAAACATTATATACACATAATATTTGGAGATATATATATACCTCCAAAATGTATGCATCTTGGAGGATCCACTGTGGAGGATCCGCTGTACTAGGCTGGCTTTTGTTTGCTGGCTGCTTATCTCTAGTGCATTCAATCATGCATCTGCTGATTTACTCAGCACTGCTCCCATGTGCTAGGATCCTGAACTGGGACAGCTCTGGCCATGTGCTTCTCATCTTCCTTCTGGGACTAATAGATAAGTGCGCACTTCTTATGGCGGTGACAGAGCATGAGAGGAAACATACAAAGTCTCATGAAATCTAAATGCAAATATAGTATTGACACTGTTGCTTCCAAATCATTCTATTGCCAAAGTAAGCTGGAGGCCACTCCTAGTGTGAGAAACCTGCCAAATTACATGAATCAGAGAGGAGAAATGTGTGGCCAGTAATGCAACCTACCTCCCATTGAATTCATTTCCCATTCTTTGACTAAAAAAGGTTTCTCGGAGATGGACGTACAGTGGTAATTAATTAAAATATTTTGATCATTTTATATTTATTTTCAAACCTCAGCTATAATGAAATTCTAATATAAATTGATTTCTGACATCACCTTCTATCCTAAAATGTTTGTACATGCAACCACAAGAAATTTCATTATGCATTATTTTTTTCTTCCAGTATCCTGTAGACTTACCAGACATCATTGTTGTCTCTCTCTTATTAATCAGGGTATTTTTACTGTCTACTATTTATGAAATTTTGTAGGTATTTTTAAATTAATAATTAAACTAGGCATAACATTAAGGACAAACTGAGATAAAAAAATTGATGTCAGTTCTATGGAAATACAAAGTTTCCAGTCATATCTTAAGGACCAAATACAGAAATTAAATATATACATTTAAATATTTGAATACATTTAATTTAATATTTCCTTTGCTTGAGTTGTATATTTTTATTATAATATCAGATGTAAAAAGATTTCTTTATTTTCTTACCTAGATATTTCATCGACTACAATGATGAAGATGACCGATTTTTCAATATTGATGCCAACACGGGGTCTATTAAGACTACAAAGGTTCTTGATAGAGAAGAAACTCCCTGGTACAACATCACAGTCGCTGCTTCAGAGAATGGTAAATGACCTGACTTTATGTATCGTAGGAAACTGTGTCACTTTTTACACAAGAAGATTTATGCTGAGATTTTCCCATAAGCCGGTATCTTACCAGTTTTACTTTTCGTGGTGGGATCTAGGAGAGTGCGCAGAATGTATTAGATACAATTTTACTCATTGTCAGATACAGTGGATAGATCGTTTACCTGTCCCCTTACTTTAATCCTGGCATAGGGATGAAAAATGGACACCGTGGACACTTAGTCCTCACGCCTGAGTCCAAGTATCTAGTTCTTCCTCCGCCAGGCACTCACGCCCCACTTAACATAAAGTCACCAAAGGGCTAGAAAAATGGTACTGCACACACTTCAGTTTAGAGGGAAAAGAAATGAAAATTTATCCTTCTTCTTGAATAATTTTCTCAGGGCAGCACCCCTCCTCAAGCTTTGATTAACATTAAGAAGATTTACAGTAAAAGAATTATACTAGGAATTTCCACAGGCAGGTAGGTCTAACTCCTCTTTGGCCAAGTTCATGGGATGTCCCTGAGGGAGACTCATGCTGTTTTCCCCCAAATAATGCACTGTGGTTAACACCTAAGTTCAGGGAAAAAATATATATATCAATAATGCCTGTGAGTTTAAAAAGTGGTATATGACTGCGGTCAAGTAAACTTAGAATAAAACAAAGAAAATTGATCCATTGTCCTAACAATGAAGTCTTTCTTTACATATTAAGTGATAAACCAAAGTCTCTGTTACCCTAAACAAAGAATTGTTTACAGAAATCACGTATACATTTAGGAAAGATTTCTAGGTACTCGTGAAAGAACTATGCGTATGCTAAAAGTTAGGAATGCTCACAGTAGAAAACAGTGCTATGTGACATGAATCGTGCTCTGTCTTTCTTTTGCCCTCAGAGGGTTGCCCCTTGCATGTGGCCATCCCAAGAAGTCACTAATCTAGATCAGCAATTTTCTCTAAACCAGCAATTTTCAACCTATTTTCATGTCAAAGCACACATAAACTAATTTCTAAAATTTGATGACACACCAAAAATATATGTGTTATGTATTTTGCCAATCTGACAAAAAGGGCATAATTTTGATTCATTCAAAATCATGGCTATTGCTGTGTTTGCTATTGTCTTTTTTTTTTTTTCATTTGACAGTCTAAGGGAAAAGAGGTCAGTGTCCCTGACTAAATAGTCGGGTAGTCTGTGTTTTAAAAAATCTTGCAGCACACCAGTGTGCCCAGCACACCAGTTGAAAATCACTACTCTAGATGTTTTAGTCTGTTCAGGCTGCATAACATCAGCTGGGTGCTTTGAATGACAACCACTTATTTCTCACAGCCCTGAATGCTAGGAAGGCCAAGATCAAGATGCTGGCACATTTGGTGTCTGGTTGAGGGCCCACTTCCTGTTTCGTCCTTGCCTGCCTTCTACGGGTGTCTTCACATGTGAAGACAGGTGTTGCCTTCTACAGGTATCTGTCTTCTACAGGTATTGTCGAGACCCCAGAGAACTGGGGCCTTGACAATAAGAGCACTAATTCCATTCATAAGCCTCCTCTCTCACTCCTTAATCATCTCCTAAATGTCCTGCCTCCTCATATTATCAAGTAGGGGGTAAGTTTCTACATATGATTTTTGAGAGGACATACACATTTAGTCTGCAGCAACACATTTACTTATTATTAGCATTTCATATAAAAAAAGCATATAATGTGTGGTCCTTTGTGATTGTCTTATTAAATTTAGCATAATGTTTTTCAAAGTTTATCCATGTCATAGCATGTATCATTAATTCTTTTTTTTTTTTTACTAAAAAATATTCCACTGTATAGATATACCACATTTTACTTATCTATTCATAACTTGAATAGACATTTGGGTTTTTCCCACTTTTTGCCTACTATGAAAAAAGATGCTATGACTATGAATGTGGATGTTTTTGTGTAGATGCACATTAAATTCTCTTGGGAAGCCCTGGCCAGTGTGGCTCAGTTGGTTGGGCTGTGTCCTGCATGGCAAGATGTTGCCAGCTCGGTTTCCCATTAGGGCACCAAGATGTTTCTCCCTCACATCAATGTTTCTCTCACTCTCTTTCTCTCTCCCTTCCTCTCTCTCTAAAATCAGTAAGCATGGCCTTAAATGATGTTACAAAAATAAGTTTAAAAAAAGATTGTGCAATTGTTTTGGAACAGGCTCCATGTACAGAATATGGAAGAGGAGTATCCTTGAAGAGGTTGTTTTTCGGATACAATAAGAGTTTATTTTAAAATAACTTGAAGTCTAACTCCAGAGGTATTTTGTTCGAAAACCATACATTAGATTGCTCTAAATTTCACCTCAGCTCAAATAATATTTGTACCAAGTAGAAACTATTCTATGACTATACATGAGTTCAAGGATATCATAAAAATTATGTGCAATCTTTACCAAAAGAAATGCCCATGTTTACTATAGTAGTGTCACAAATATATATACTTACTAAGTTTTTTAAATACAATTTGCTAGTACTTCAAATGGGAAAAGTGTTAATACATATCTAGTAAGTAAAAGAGTACAGTAAACTGTACCATCCTGAATTTTATGGATGGTAATAAAAAACCTTAGAGACACCTCAGTGAGCACTAATAAAATGTAAATTAATCCCAATCATAGACAAGTATATAGAATGAGCAGTAGTTAAGAGTTTATAGCCATGTCGTAAGACTATGTTTACAAAACTGCACATTCCTGAACTGATTGCTTAGCCTAAGTGCCTGTTAAAGACGGCTGGAGACTCTTCTGTGTGCAATTGTTTGAAAGTTTTAACCTCAACATCAGCCACATTATCAGAGCATTTTTGTATTATATTTTGTTTTGGGAATGCATTTGATACTTTTCTTCAGACCAGATTTTTAAAAAGCATTATGTGTTAGAACAGTTTTAGGTTCACAGCAAAGCTGAGAGGAAGGTACGGAGATTAGCGGTATACCCTCTGCCCTATGCAGGCTTAGCATCTTCCACTATCAACAAACCCCACCAGGAGACCCACTTGTTATGACAGA
>PVKM010036951.1:0-14643 GCA_004027735.1 Carollia perspicillata | reverse complement strand
CAGCTGAGTCCCCTCCCCTGCCCAGTGGCTGCATCTGACCTCACGTCTACCTTCACAGGTGTGTCTGTGGCTTCCCAGCTTGCCTAGGTTACCTGCTGCCAGGGCCCAAGAGGAACCCAGGACATCCCCTCCCCGGCCCTACTCCTGCTCCAAAGAAAACAAGCCAAAGGGGAGGACCAGGGGCCCTGGGTTCTCCCAGGCACCCCTGAGGCCCACCCCTGCCTGCAGCAGGGGGCTGCCAGTGGAGCCCTCAGAGCAGCCCTCAGAGCAGCACCGCCCACCAGCACAGCCTGGCTCCAAGTGGCTCCCCCAGGGGCTCAAAACTGGTTCCTCTCCAGATGCTATTTCCCGTTTGGATCGATGGTGCACCACTGCCAGGAGGCCGTGCCCTTCGGCGGGCATAGTGCTGTTGCTCCTGCTCTCCTGGGCCACGGGGGGCTCCATGGGTATCCACACAGGGCTCGAGCCACAGCAGCCTCCAACTGACCTGTCCTCTGAATACCAAGGACTTGCCCAGCACAGAGGCTGCCCCAGACAGTCCTGGTCCTGATCATCCAGGGTCTTGCCCTGCCGGCAGGGTGCAGCCATGCAGACCCCAAAGAGGCACGTCACTCATGTCCAAGCTTACAAGCACCCAGAACACACATGGGGCCAACCACCACTGCCGCGCCCAGAATGAGCACTGCCCTAGGACTACCCTCTCTTCCGAGCTGGGCCAAATGACATGGTGCCCCAGGCCAGTGGGAAACACCCTCCAGGGAGGAACCTTCACACTCTGGGTTGTTCCCAGGACCTACGGAGAAGCAGCTCCAAGGCCCCCAAGGAAAAGCTTCAGAATAGGCCGGATCCAAAGGGGCAGGGGCTCCAGGTGCCCCAGGATTCCCACCCACAGCAAAATCGCCCCTACTCGCCTCTGGGGCTCCCTCCAGCACCCTGGCACAGTCGACGTTAGGGTTCTGGACCCTACAAAATGTGCACACACCCACAGGGGAGAGAAAAGACCCGGAAGCCCCAACTGTCTCCCACATCTCACCACCGGGGAGGATATTCGACAGCCCGGACAGTCGCAGATCGGAGGGTGCACTTGCAGAATCCCCTTGGACATAAGCGTCTTCAGGCTTTTCCCTGTGAGGAGAGCCGAGGCAGGACCGGTGAGGGGACGGGCAGCACTCAGGCACACTTCCGGGCCGCAGTCGGCAGCGGGGGCCGAACCCCGCCCCTCGCCAGCATGAACGCCCACCTCAGTCCAGCTTGCGGACCCGCCGCCCAGCCCACCATCGCGCACCCCGTAAAGATTTGCCGAGCTCAGAAACTGAGGACCCCGGGGAGCGCCCTCCCCAGACCAAGGGTGGCCTCCCCCCCTTCTCGAGTTCCCCCATGTTCTCGAGCTCCACCCTCTCCAAACCCGTCCGCGAGAACCCCCAAAATAAAGGCTGAAGCAGGGCGAGCCCCGGGGCAAGTGAGCAGCGCAGCCAGGGCCTGGGGCTGAGCCTGACCCCAGAGCGGGAAGAGGGCAGCCACTAAAAAGCCGCGAACCCCAAAGTCGAACGCTACCGGGTTTCTAACTTTCTAATGTCTCCCACCCTCTCACTCCGCGTTTCTCCGCTTGCCCGCTCAGGCGCCCGCCCGTGGCGCCTTGGAGTCAGACTCCTGCAGGAGCCCAACAGGCTGCTCCCAGCTCCGCCGCCGCTGCTGCTATGCGCGCGCCCCCGCCCGCACGCGCGGCCCCGCGGCCCCCACCTGCCTGCGCCACCCCTAGGCCTCGCCTTGCTCTCCAGCAGCGCGCACCCTGGGCGCACGTGTGCCGCTCCCCTCCCGCCAGAGCCCTGGGCTCGGAGTCTGGGTGTCGGAGTGAGGGGAATGTCCTGCCCAGCCCGCCTCTCCCCTCCTCTCCCGAGTTCCCGTAAACTTCCCCTGCGCCGCGAGGCCCAGGAATCCCGCAAAGACCTTCGGAGCAGAAGGAGCGGCTAGCTAGCGCGCCGCGGGCTGCCCGGGGGACCGCGGCGGGGGCTGAGCGAACCGTGGAGGCCGAGGGCGCTCTGCCTGGGTCCACTTAGGAGACCGTACTGCGGTGGGGGGCGGGGGGAGCGTTCCTGCTGCAGCCCCGGAGTCACAGCGCCCTCTCTGGGCGGCGATGGAGTTTCCCAGATGGCGGAAGGAGTGGGGTCCGGACCCACGGGTCCTAGGGGAGCGGAGGGGAGGGACCGAAGCAGCCCGCGCCCCCACCGCGGGCGCACCTTTGTGGCGAATGCTGCGCTTCCAGTCCTTGGCCGTTTCGCGGCCGCTGACAAACTGGAACTCGTTGGGTGTAAGCCACTCGCCGCGGTGGCGGATGGACGGACCCTTGCTGCCCTGGCAGAGTTTGCGCACGTACAGCAGCGCGCGGTTGGCGCCGCACTCCACCTCGATGCACGGCTCGCCGTTGTCCAGCAGGGGCTGGAAATCCGGTGCCGCGGCTGCCGTGGCCGAGAAGCGCTCGAGGGCCAGAGGGTCCCGGGGCAGGTGGAGGTGTGGGGCGGCCTCATGCAGGCTCAGGTAGGCGCGCGAGGCGCGGAGCGGCGGAGCCAAGAGAGCCTCGTAGCCAGCGGTCGCGGCTGGTAGAGAGGCTGCCGGAGGCAGCGCGGCCACGGCAGGCAGTGGCGCCAGGTAGCCGGGCAGAGGCGGCAGTGGCAACGCCGCCAGGGTCGGATGGAAAGTGGCCAGAGCCAGGGCCAGGTCTTCGCGGCCCGGGAGCTCCTTCTTGACCGCCGGCATGGCGGGCCAGTGGTCCTGCAACCCGGCTTCCCGTCGCCAGCTCAACTTGTTCCCGGGCTGGAGTTGGGTCTCGAGGGCGGGGGACCCGGGAGGCGCCTGGCCGCGAGCCCGCCCTAGCCGCTACTGCGCCTTGACGCCGCGCCTCCCGCCGGGCCCCCTCGCACCGCTGCCCGGCCGGCTGGCAGGGCCTCAGCTGCCCGAGACATGGTGCTACCGGAGCTGCTACCGATCCCGGGTCGACGTGCCAAGCGCCTCAGCTCCAGGGCCCTAGGGCTCCTCGGGGCGCCGGGCCACCTGCGCCCGCGCCCCCTGGGGCGACCCCGCCCCCCTCTCGCTGGTCCGCCGACCGGGCAGAGCCGGGCAATAAGTCTTGCTGTCTGCGGACCCGCGCCCCGCCCAGCCCGGGGGTCCCAGGCCCCCGCCCCTCCCCGCCCCTCCCCGCCCCGCCGCCCGTGCCGCGCACCCGCGTACTGTGGCGCGCGCCCGCCCGGCGAGGACTTGGGAGACCCGCCGCCGCCGCCGCCGCCGCCACCACCACCACAACTTGGCCCATTTAAAAGGCCCCGGCGCGGCAGGCGGGCGGGCGCGGGCTCCAACAGGGGGTGCGTGACGGCCGACCAGGCTCGCACAGGCGGCGGGGCTGCGGGACAGGGCTGCACCCCCTGCCCTGTTCCTCCGAGGTCGGGGACCGAGGGTGGGGGCAGGGTGGGGTGGGAGGGCTAGCGAGACACTGCGTGCATGCAAGCGCCCTGGTTGAGGTAGTTACTGTTGGGGCACGTCTGTCCGGAGTCTGGGACTCCACGTGGGGCAGTGGCACCCGGTCCCGAGGGGGCTCCTAGCAGAGGATGGGATCTGGGATTGAGCTTGTCTGCTTCCCTCACAGATGTGTGGGTGTGAGCCTGCAGATCTGGGTGGGAGTGTTTTCTCCGCCCCTACAAGGCGTGAGGCTGTGGCTTTGTGGTGTGTGGAGCTGGCAGATGTGACCAGGAGAGTTTGTGTTCTGTGAATAACAGTAACAATTCTGTTGGTTAATGGCGCCTTACTGTGAACTTGACATGCCTCAGCTCACTTGGTCATCTCGAAGTCATTTCCTTATTGTCCCCATTTTATAGACGAGGAAAGTGAGCCACGAAGTCAAGTCGAGCTCCTGCTGTCACACCAAGGCTGTCTGACTTCAGGGCAAAAGCACCTGAGCCCAGGTGCAGGCCAGAGAGTGAGCGGGACCCAGTCTGGGTGAGGGAAGGGGCGGTGAGTGTAGGACTGTGCGTGGAGCACGTCTCTGTTCCCTAGGAAGAGCCCACCTGGGGGGAGGAAGGGCCTGCTATGCCCACATCCACCCCAGGGCCTTGGGAGGGCAGGGATGAGGTCCCCCGGCTATCTGGCCACACCTCCGTGCGCATCTGTAGGCCGGCCTTGGTCTGGAGAAGCAGAAAGGGACACTGAGAAACCTGCCAGTAGCTTGTCTTTTTCTGGTGTGTCTGTCATTTTGGACAAACTAGAAAGTAACCTCAAATCCCGGCCCAGCAGCTAGGCCCCAACCCCTGCCTCTCTGGGCTGCGTCTGCGTGGGCCTCTCCCTGACCACATGCTGCAAGGCCAGCTGGTCACGCTGGGAGTGAGGGGACACACCACTGCCATCCACCTCCTACCAGGTGCCAGCCCCAGCTGGGCAGGCGGCTGACCCTTTGTGGCCATTCTGCTCCCTCACTGACATGCCTGACCCCTAACCCTCAGCTGAGGCACCAGGGCCAGCCTGCGGATCCGGGTCTGGGCACCGACCAGGAACTAACCTGTCAGCGTGCCCTAACCTCTCCCCCTGCTGCTGCTTCCTCACGTTCCCATCTGTCTGCTGATGGGAATTTGGGGACAGTTGTGAGCGGCCCCTCTGCCCCACCTGCAGCCCGAACCCTTCCATGGGCCTCACCCAAAGTGTGATAATGGGGGCTCCCCCCACAGCCACCCTTGTGGCTTGAGTCTTGCTCTCAGGTGTGAGGCCTCCATGTCTAACTGATGCAGGACACTGTCCCTGCCCAACAGCCAGGGCCCCAGAGGAGCCACCCTGTCCATGTGGGGGCTGTCGTTGGGCCGGCTGGAGGCCCAGTGGGAGATCAAAGCGCCATCCATCTGGCAGCGGAGACACAGCCCCCTCCGCCCAGCTCTTCACTGTGCACCTGCACCTGTCCTGAGCCTTGAACCGTGCTTTGGGGAGGGAGGGCTGGTGAGGCACCTCTGGACCTGAGCAGGTACCACGTCGCAGTCAGGCCAGGTCTCTCCTCCCACCTGAGCCTGTGGAGCGGCCTCCCTTCCCACCCCTCACACTGTCCTCAGCACAGGCCCACAGTCGGTAAGGGGGCCCATGGGGTCCCCAACTCTGGCTTTCAGGGGACGGCTTCAGCTGGCAAGGTGTGGGGTGAACCGAGCTCTGCCGGCCTACCCTCCTTCATCGGGTGCCACCTTTCTGGAGGACCAGGGCCCCTTCGCTGAAGACTGTGGCTGAGTGCAAAACTCCCTGCTGGGCCCCTCTCCTCCAAGGGCCACTCCCTGACTCCTGGGGGACCCCTTTCCAGGGCCTCAGATGATCAGGGCAGTTCACTCCCACATGTTTCCTCCTCTTCTTGGGAAACAGGAAATAGACCCCTCAGCTTCCCGGGTCTGAGCCACTTTCCCGTAGGGACCGGGCATTCCCACCCAGCCCTGGTCGTCAGGTCCTCCTTCTAGGACCCGCTCACTTCCTCCCGCCAGTCCGCCTGTGTCCTGGCCCGGCGCCTGGGCCCCGCAGGTTGCTCTGCGCTTCTCGGACTGGAGCCGGAGGCTGGAGAGACAGTTTTGGCGCTGGAATCACGCCCTGCTGGGCAGCCCGGAAGCAGGGGGAGGGAAAGCAGGTGGGGTGCGCAGCCACAGTTCCACCCAGAGCCGGCGGAGGCCCCGCCCCGGGCCTGGCAGCGCCATCGCTGCTCGCGGTCTCCCTTATGGGGCCCCGCCGCCGCCGCCGGGCTGAGGCCGGAGCGCCCCCGCCGCCAGGAGGGGGAGGGCGTCATAAATAACCCGGGGGCGGCGCGGCCGCCGCACAGACGACGGTGACCCGAGACGTCCCCGGGGAGCGCGGGGGCGGCCCGCCGACCCTGCTGCCCCCAACCCAGGCTCAGCCAGGCTTGACCGCCGCTGTGACGCTGCTGACCCGTCTCCTGTCCGCAGTTGGTGCTTCTGCCAGCACCCTCTCCCTACCCTGGAGTTCCTGCCAGCGCCCCTCTCCAACCTGCACCCCTGGAGTCCGCTTTCCATCTATTCCCTCACCAATCAATCATTTATTGAGCGCCAGATGCAGGGTGACCCTAGCAAGAGAGGCCCAGAGGGGAGGCAGAGGAAAGCAGGGTGTCCCTGAGACCCCAGGGCAGTGGGGCTGGTTCCCTGCTTGTGCTCATCCAGGGGGACCCAGGGAGTGGGGCTGCAGGCCTAGACCGGCCCAGACTTGGGAAGCCTGAAGGCACAGGTCACACTGGCCGCACAGGTGTGGGCAAGCTGACTCTGAGCTGTGATAGGAAGCATACTCATTGCACACAGGCCTGTTCCCACACAGCATCCCAGTTGCCAACAGACCCGTGGCTTCTGGAAGCACACACAGCAGTGGGCTCACGCCCAGACTCGAGCACAGGTGTGCACAGCACCTGCCAGGTGTGAGCAGAAACTGGCATCTCCCCTGCACAGTGTGTGCCGAGACTCACTCGACACCCCGAGACTCACTCGACACCCCACCCGCTCCTCTGTGAATAGGCTCCAGTGCAGAAGCCAGGAACCTCCCCTGGGGCAGGGGCATCGGGCTTGGGGGCACAGCCAAAGGAAGGAGTAGAGTCCTCCAGGAGCCTGGGAGCAGGAGATGCTCCCTGGAATGGTTGTGAAGCTGGCTCCACCATTCCCCTCCCTGCAGACACTGACCACCTGCAGCCTGGACCTGGCCTGCGGTGCAGAGCCAGGAGGGAGGCCCCTGAACACGGTTGCAGCCCTGTGGGGCAGATGTGGGCACTGAGGCCCCGTGCTGACCTCGCCCCTTGTGGCATAAGCCATCACAGAGCCAGGACCGCCCCTCTCAGATGCCAAGCCAGGGAGATGCCAAGCAGAGTGGCAGGGCTGGGGCCGAGCATACCCTGGGCCCTAGGAGCGCGCTGCAGGGCCAAGGGTGAGGGAAGAGCAGACCTGGATGGGAGGGTGGAGGGACACCGGGTGCTCACGTGCATTCAGGCCAAGCCCAGCAGAGGCCGGTCCCCTTGAGTGTCTGAGCTTTCCTCCTCCTGTGCCCACAGGCCTGCCGTGCCCATCAGCTCACCCGAGACCCAGACCCCAGGTGAGGCCTTGGGCAACGTGCTTCTCACTGTGGGGTCTGTGCCCTGGAGCGTCGGCCCTGACTGTGCTGGCCACACGTCCACTCTTCAAGTGTTTGCCTGTCATGGCCGGGCTGACTGTGAGGCTGGGAGCCACCCCACAGCGGTCCCACTGTCCTTCCATGAAGGGCCTCCTGTGCTCCAAGGACAGATCAGGGGCATTTTGTTCTCTGGAGCTGGACATGGTCAAACCCAGGCACAGGGGACACACATGCAGAGCCTCAAAATAAAGAAAAACATCCAGGGTTCCCCGGACACAGCTCCCTGGGTGATGAGCATCAGCCCAAGCCCCGGTCCAGCCCCCACCTGCAGTCCACCCTGTGTGCTTGGGCCCTTGCCCCAGGTGGCCGGGCCCACGTTGCATGTGTCACAGAGCGACGATGTCCACGGGGGCACGCGGCACAATTGGAACATGCACCCCTCACACATGCTGCCGACCGCTTCCGGCTGCTCCCAGGCCACCTCCCTGTCCAGGAGCGGAGCCAGGGGTGTGCAGGAGCTTCCCGAAAGCCCGGCTGCCCTGGACCCCTTTTGGCTTTCCTTTACTGAATGAGGTCTTTGGTCAGGCAGGACTCGCGGGTTCTGCCGTGCAGGTGGCTGCCTGTTGCAGGGTCTCCGGCCGCACCTGCCTGCACCTGGAGGAGGTGGGGGGTCTGCGTCTGTCTTGTACACCGTCCCACCAGCAGGGTCACCCAGAGGGCCAACAGTCACGTTGTCACCACCGACTTGTCATGTCACGGGTGTTCAGAACTCACAAGCTGAGGCAGACATGAGCGTTCCCCTGGCTCCCACCACAGCCCTGGTCCAGGGCGGCTTTGTGAGGTTGCGGACTGGCCTGACCTCATCGGAGGCCGAGTCCTGGACTCCCCGTGCTAATGGGCCTCCTTCTGAGGACCAGTTGAGTCGGCAACTTCCTGGTGGGCCGCGCTGGAGTCGTGCGGGTGCTGTGTCTGTGTGGGCGCCCTATGACTGACCGGTGAGCCACCCACAGGCGGTGTTCTCTTCTGTGACGCTTTGCCGTGTCACCGTGGATGGCCCTGCACATTGTGCCAGGACAGCAGGAAGCCTGTGCATGGCCCTCTGGAGTTTGCTTGGTGCCGAGGGTGTGGCCCTGGAAGTGGCCGCAGCCGGGTGTTGGCTGAGACCCTGAGGGGAGGCCACGTGCCCAGGCCAGACCTGGACCTGCCGTGGGCGGAGAGAGGGCAGCAGCTTCAGGGCTACATCCAAGGCCACCACCCAGCACTGTGTCCAGGGCCTTTGACACAGTCTTGCCTGCAGACCGGGGAACTGGGCAGGCTGCCCGGAGCCCCCAAGAAGTGGGAGGAGGGGCAGCTGGCGAGCTGGGGCTGGTCTGGCAGTGTATTTACCTCTGTAGAGAGGGTCATGGAACCCCCAAATGCGGGGTCCTCATGCCCTGCCCACAAAGGATTTTCAGGTTCATGTGCAAGCAGATGTCAGGTGCTGCAGACTCCCAGGAGAACAGGCTGACCGTCCTTCTGGAGTTTGCCCCAAGTCAGCGGTTTGCCCCAGGTGACTGCGTGCGAGGCCCCTCAGGTATGTGTGGGCTCCTGAGAACCACAGGCCTCCACGACAGGTGGGTCACGCCATCCTCCAGCCAGGAGCACAGCCCTCAGTGAACCCGTGAGCTTCTGCTTGATGCTGATGGTCTGGTTCCTGTTCTGGCCGTTTTTTGGCCTCAACACACTGGGTTTTTTCTCAGTGCTTCCAGTCGGTGCGCAGTGTGTGTGAGGCGAGCTTCACATGCCCTGAGACCCTGTCCCCGATCAGCCTCCCGCTCTTGCTCTTCTCACTCCCTCTTTCAGGGTGCTCCTCCGCCTCCCCGACCTGTCACACCTTGGGTGGGCAGGTGGATGACTGGGGGGTGGGGGGAGTGGATCAGTGAGTGGATGGGTGCGTCTGCCGTAGGCTCCCCGCTTCTCTGTCGTAGGTGCTTCTGTGGGTTTCTTCACAGATTATGGCTCTGCGTCTCCAGCTGCAGCCGACACTCTGGCGCCCACAGCCCCCCCCCCCCGCGTCTGCCTCACAGTCCCCAGAGCCCCTTTCCCACCACCAGTTCTCATTGTCCCCTCACACTCCGTCACCCAGAGAGCCAGCACCCCTGCACTGCTGCCCAGGAGCCAGGGAGCAGCCTCCTCTGTGTGCCCTCCGGGCCCTCTCACCCTGGACCTCCCTGATGCCCCCGGACTCCGCCCGAGTCTCCCAGCACATCTGGCCACCCTGCTCTCCAGGGCCTCCTCCGGGAACAGGCCGGCTCCACCTTCCAGGCCTCGCCTTTGCCCAGAGCACCCCCGCCCCTGGCATCACTATTCTGTACCTGCCTAGGGCCCCATTACAACCAGTGTAGCACCTTCTGCCTTGTGAGCCTTTCCTCCATTAAAAAATTTCAAAACCCTATGCAGTGGCATCTCCTCCTCCCAGGATTGCCCTCCTCTCCTGTTAGGGCACATACCCTGGTCTCACAGGTTTCCCGAGGTGCTGCCAAGGCCCTGGGAGGCCAGGCTGTTCGGAGACGCTCGGGGTGCTGATTTGAGGGGGGACCTCTCTGACAGAGGCTGGGCCACAGTGTCAGCAATGGGACGGTGGTGTTGACAGAGATGGAGCTTCTGAAGGGAAGGCGTGACCTCCGGGGAGGGGCACACAAGGCGGGCAGACATCACCCCTGTCTGGGTGGGCGGCAGGAGCTCAGGCTCCGGGCAGCTCAGGCTTCCAGGACGGGCCCTTTTCTGCCCCTTGGAACTCTGGTGACAATGTGTGCAAACTGGAAGCAGAGCTGGACCAGGCCCCTCATCTCAGGAGTGTCCCCTCTTCTGGCCCTGTGGCCCCCTGGGGTCCCAGGCAGGTCCTGCTGCTCCTCAAACCCCTAACTCCACAGTGCACTCCAGCCATGGCCCGGATCCCACAGGCTCACCATGGAGGGAGGGGCAAGCGTGCACGTACACCTGGGCACTCCTGGGCCTCTGTCTTGTCCCTCCAGGGCTTAGCCTGAGGCCCCGGCGGCTGCTCCCTCCAGCACTGGGCTGCCGGTGACAGCAGGGGGTCCCGGACTTGCCCCTTGGGTCCCTCTGGGCAGCCTGCAAGCAGAGGCCTGGGCTCCCGCCCCCATGCTGCCCGCAGCGCTGAGGCCAAGACCGATAAAACACCCGCCTCACAGGAGACAGCTTTATCTTGCTGATCGGAAGTCTGCCAGCCCAATTTATGATGGAACACAAGCTCTCCCAATCTGAATTTATGCGCTGTAGTATAACGAGAGGTCAATGAGATTAAAAGTGGGCTCGAGAGGACCACAGGCAGCCCGTTCCTCCATGCTGCCACCGAGAATGGCCCAGCCTGAGTCCCTAGACCCAAGGAGACAGTGGAGAGACCACCAGCAGGTCAGGGAAAGGGCGAGCACATGAGGGGAGGGCGGCAGGACTGGAGGGGCAGGGGTGGGGCCCGGGCCCAGGCCCTGGGCAGACGCTGGCCTGGACAGGCCTCCCTCAGCTCACAGGGCAGTTCCCTCTACCCCCGAGCCCTAGCCCAGCCCCTGACTCCAAGAACTGGGAGGAGGCGACCCCGGGGCCGGTGGAAGGACAAGAATCCCAACCCTGCCCCAGGGATCCATGCCGCAGGTGCACATGACCTCAAGGCTCAGTACCGCCTCCCTCACCTGGTCTTGGCCAACCCCGCTGCCTCCATTGCCCCAGAGTCCTGGCCGAGGTGAGCCGGGCGGGCTCTGTGGGTGGGGGGGCTCTGGGCTCCCAGCCAGCGCAGTGCTGGCTTTCCGAACTCAAGTGAGACCCCGACTTCAGAATTTATACAAATAAGTCAAATGAAAAGTGCTGGCAGCCCTGATCTGATTACTGAGTCGTTCATTCTCTGGTCGTTAATAATTTGTGCAATAAAGGATTGCGGCTGCCGGAGTGAGGAGGCGGCTGTGGCCCAGCCTCCCCTCGGCGCCAGGCTGCGGAGCTGGGAACATAAATTATTAGTTTCTTATCGCTCAGCCCGCCATCGCTCACGCTGTGGGGGCTCCTGCCTCGGCTGGCTGTCAGCTGCAGCGTGCTGTGGGGACTCCGCTCCGGTGAAGCCCTGTGTCCCTCTCCCAGCCCCGGGCCCTGGGCCTAGGGGAGAGGCTGCAATGGGCCCTGGGGGGGGGGGCAGAGCTTTGTGGCTTTAGCTCTTGTGTCCTCAGACCGTCCTCCCTCTGCCAGTGAAGCTGAACCAGGGCCAGGCCTGACCCAGGGCCCTTGGTCAGCAAGGGCAGCCATCATTGTCCCCAGACCAGGGGAAGGACCCGTCTGTGTCTGGGTTTGTGCCTCCCTGGCTGGGATGCAGAGGGAGCACCTGCACCTGAGCACACCTGCCAACTGACCAGTGTTCATGCCTAGCATGTCCTGCCTTCCTGTGTTCAGCACGGGGCTCCTGGCCTGGCAGGCAGGCCTGGACACCTGTGTGGTGCCGACAAGGCACCCACAGAGGGTGCGCCAGTTGGGGTGGTAGCCCTGGGGTGTGCATCTGCCCCCTGGGTGGCGGGGGGAGGTTTGTCCTCAGGTGGGCCCTGCCCACTGCCCTGCCCTCGCAGGTCCTCCCTGAAGCTGGAGGCCTAGGGGAGGTTGGGAAGGTGGGGTGGGGGCTCTAGGCTGCTACCGTTTTGTCCAGACTGGAGGTGTGGGAGGTGTGGTTTCTGTGGGCCACTGTTGTGGGACCTGAGCTCCATAGAGCCTGCCAGGCAGCCCCCGCAGGGGCAGTCTGCGGCCAGACCCTCTCTCTCAGGGAACTCTGTCCACACGCAGCTTCCCACCCTCTCCCCAGGACTAACGCCGTCACAGCAGCTTCCGAGTGGCTCCAGGACATCCCCACTTTGCACCTTCGCTCTGCACACCAGGGTGCAGTTGTAACGAACAGTTTCGTTCCAAATCCTTTCTGAGTCGGCACTGATTGATTGAGTGATCGATCTATCCATTGATCGCCTTGCCTTCTCATCACGGGTCTCGTTTTCCTGCTCCCTGGCGTGCTGGCTGGTTTCCGGCTGGGCGACTGACAGGGATCGTGAGTTTGGTTGGGTGGTGGATCTTTCCGTAAACGTCTTTGTGCTTCGCTCCGGACACCAGGAAGTCCCTCGGAGGCAGCCTGGACCTTCAGGTCTGGCTTTCTACACTTTGGTGGGAGGACCAGAACAGCACAGGGCGACGTCGTCCCACTTGACTGTGGCAGGACGGCCGGACCCTCAGCCCCAGCGAGGTGAGGCCTTCCCACCCGGCGGACGGACGGGGCACTTCTGCAGCTCCGTGTGAGCCCTAGACACAACTCCCTTCAGAGTGCCTGGTGGTTCTTTCCTCACCTGTGCGCACACATGCACACACACACATGGACACCCCCCCCCCCACACACACACTGATCCTTGCTCTGCAGATACCGGGGCTCTCTCCCCTCCAGCCCATCCTGAGACCTTGAGCCACCTTGGCTTCTGGGACCCCCAGCTCCATTTGTCCCCTAGGCATCCCTGAACCTGCTGGGTCCTCTCCCTGCCATAGCCCTGATGCTGGAGGCACTGGGGGCTCTCCAGGCCATTGTCCCTGTCCTTCCTCTCCTGAGGGCATAACTTGAGGGCTCCTGTGCTCTCTTGAGCAGCAGGGTAAGTCTGGCTGCTCTGTCTTGTCCCAGCATCTGTCCCATGAGTGTGCTCACAGTGTCCCCCCGCCCAGAACCTCTCCTTAAGTGTTTTCTGAGCCATCTTGGGCTGCTCGTGCGGCCAGACCCTGCAGTGCATGCAGCCTGCCTCACAGAGGACGCCTCGGTCCACCCCTGGCCAGTCCCCTGCAGCCGGGTAAGGGCTGGGACATCCCAGACTGTATAGCCCAGGGATGGGACACCAGAGGGGCTTCATGGTCAGGGGCTGGGGTGCCAAGCTCCCGGCAGCACCCCCAGCCTGGCCTCCATGGGCCACTGCCACTTCTGGGACCTCAGGCCAAGCCCTGCTGCCAGGGGCATGTGGTGGATTTACCATGGGGACCAGGAGGACAGGGAAGGGTACCAGGAGGGGAGGATGAGCCCACCCTGGGGAGGGCCCAGTGGGCAGCCCAACCGCCTGGGCACCAGTGATGGGACGCTGCCTCTACAGGGGAACGAAGCCTCAAAGAAACACCTGGAAGGGCCCTCTGTCGACTGTAGGAGCAGCTTCGCAGTGGACACGTGTATCACAAGGCACATGTGTGCTGACACGTTTGCACATAGGAGACGGGAAGGGCTGGCAGTGCCGGGCTTTGGCTTGGAGTGGACATTGTCCAAAACAGGTGGGTTCAGGTCTTGGCCTGTCACTGCCCAGGGGCTGTAAGGACAGGCTGTTGCTGGCAGGGAGAGCTTGTGGGGGACTCTCCAGGGCTGGCCCTCTGGCCGAAGGAGTCGCCCGGGGACCAGCACCTGCAGCGGACAGGCCTTGCTCTCAGCCCCACAGATGTGGCAGGCTTGGGCACCTAGAGCAGGGCGGAGGGGAAGTAAGGGTGTCGTCCCCTGCGTCTTGGCCTTAGCTGGGCTCTTTCTTTTCTGTGGGGCAGCAAGATGGACACAAAGGCTCCCCTGGGCCAGGAATTCTTTGAGTGGCAGGTGAAACTCTTCCCCGGAGAGAAGCTGTGGACAGGGTGCAGTTCAAAATGCCACCCACCGTCAGCACAGCCAGCAGCAAGCGTCGGAGGCCCACGTCAGGGGAGGACGCTGCCCCCAGCTGCCCTCAGGGGAGCGTGGAGGCCAGTGCACCTCCTGGGAGGTGGCTTCCCACCCCACCAGGCACTGTCCTCAATGCAGTGACTCTGGGAAGCCCAAATAGGACAGCCACGGTGATCCTCCACCCAGGAAGGTGCCCCACCCCCTCCCAGTCCCACTCTTGCTCCCCGTTAGAGTCTCCGAGGGTCTCAGAGGGCGCTGAGCCTGATGAGGTGGCCCCCCCAGGCTCCCACCATCTCCACTGTCTCCCGACTCCTTTACTCCTCGGCTGCCAGCGGGGTGAGCACAGGTGATTATTTCTCCCTGATTTGTTCAGCCAGCACTGAGTCTGCCTCTGTGCCAGGCACAGTGCTGCAGGGACAGGCGGGCAGGTCACACAGCCCTGCTCCCGCCGTGGGAGTCAGAAAAGGAGCCTCCAGCCCCCACTGGGGCAGGCAGATACACCTCCGTCAGAGCCTCCTCGGCACCCAGACTGGGAGCTGCGCTCCCAGCGAACTCCAGAGAGACTCTGACGTCGGTCGCAGTCTAATCTGATGCTGCTTCTCCGTGAAGCTTGCTGGGCCTCTCCAGTCTGAACAGGCCATTGCCCCTTGAGCTCTGTACAACCTCCCCCCAACCCCGCATCTCCAGAACTATGGGTCATACAGGCAACTGATAATGCCCCCTGAGCAGAGAGACTCTGAGCGTCTCATCTCTGCTCCAGCAGCCAGCCTGCCCTCAGGAGGCCTTGGAAATAATGTCCCAGTGACTCAGCATTTCACCAGCACAGTCTTCTAGCGACCTGGGAGGAAGGT
>PVKM010036950.1:0-14663 GCA_004027735.1 Carollia perspicillata | reverse complement strand
CCTGTGGCTCATCTAATTGGAGCTGTCCACTGGCTATTTGGTACATGGATGTGGAGCCCAGGAGAGAGAGCCCTGTCTCACTGGGGACTCACTCCTGCACCTGCACTTGCCAGTTGGGACTACCTGGGGCTGGCTGACAACTGGCTGTGTGGTCCGTTCCTTCTCCGTACGCCCCCTGGTGTCCGCTGCCTAGCCCCGGTTTCAACATGGTAGCAGGGCTCCAAGGGCAACAAGAGAGCAAGCTCTAATGTGGGACCATTCAGGTTGCTGCTTGTGTCACAGGTACTGCTGTCCCCTTCCCAAGCAAGACACATGGCCAGCGCTAGGGCCAGGGCCAGGGTCAGTGTGGGAAACACCGCCAAAGGGAGTAGAAACAGCAGGATCTGAAACAGCTGCGGCCCTTGCTTAGTCCACTGTGAGGGTGTGGGATGGAGCCAGATCCAGTCCACCAAAGGTGGAGCAGCTGCAGTTGTTGCAAGTGGGTGCAAATGGGGGACAGCAGCTGCAGTTGTTGCAAGTGGGTGCAAATGGGGGACAGTGGAGCACAAGAGTGGAAGATAAGGGTGGGAGAAACTACCCCAGTGGACCATGGGCAAAGAGGAGGGAATTGATAGGAAGGAAGTATATGGGTCAAAGAACTAGAGAGCTGGAGGAAATGGAACAGATAATCTTGGGGATCCTGGAGTGTCAAGAGGCAGAGGGTAACACCTAGTGTGTGGCCGCAGGAGTGGGTGAGTGAAGAAGAGGGGTAGGAGGAGGGCACAAGGAGCCAGGCAGCCTGATGTGTGGGGCCTCGTTCTCATGAGAAGTGGGGTTTGGCAACACACACACGAGTGACGTGAGCAGCGGCTACTGGCCAGCACTTCATGAGGCTTGGAGGAATGTTCTTTATTCTGAGGTAATGTGCTTTTTACTCTTTTGGAATGAAACTGCTTTTTTGAAACAATAATGCGGTTGTTTTTTGTTTGTTTTTAATGATCTTACTAGTCAAAATAAATCCAAATGGGGAACCAGTATTCCTACTGTGTGTGACATCAGGAGGAGGGGGCAAGGGGGAGGAGCTTTTATGTTAAGAGGGTCTGGAAACAGCATGACGGAGAATTAAAAGGGCGCCGCCAACTTTCTCCCTGACTGTGTGTGTGTGTGTGGGCATTTGTCACATGAGGGAAAGGGTGGTATTCACCCGAGAAGGCTGCCTGGGGGGCGCCAGGGCTCTGTAGGCCCAGCAGGAGGAGGGGGAGCTCAGTGAAAAGGCTGAGGGTGTAGGTAACTTTGCTCACCATGGTATAGGGGTCTCAGAGAGTACAGAGGAAACAGTGGGGTGGGAGCAGAAAATAAGGGCTTGGTATCAGGAGAAAGGAAGCACAGTGTGAGAGCAAAGTGTAAGAATGAAAAGTGACCAGAGGAACTGAACAAGGATGGTGGTGGGGGTATAAGTCTGAAGGAGTCCCGAAAGAGTTTACAGCTGTGTGCCCCTGGTGGATAGATGAGGGGGATTGGGCCTTGGGCCTTGGGCCTTGGGCAGCAGACGCCGTGGCTGGTACTTACTGCCTTCCTTTCCAGTGGATTCCTAGCTCGGGTGGGCAGGCACTCAACCAGGTTAGCTTCTAGACCCTCATCCTTGTCACAATCCCTGGTGGCTTTTTGAAGAATCAGTGTGCCATGTGTACAAGGGGTGGCCTGATAAACCTTCCAGGCATAGAAGACAGAGGATGAGAAATAGTGTCAAGCAACTTACAAGTAATTTCAGCATAAGGTGTGACATAGGGCATCAATGCCAGTTAAAACTCAACATGCCCAAGAATTAACCTTTATTCCTGTACAAATACAACTCATCTCCCAATTTTCTTATTTCTGTCATCAACCCTATGTATTTCAGGACTTAAGACTTAAAATCTTGCAGTCTGCTTTGACTCCCGCTCTTTTTTATAGCCCTGTTTCTAGTTAGTCACCTCATTTGAATTTCTTCTTTCTGCCTCCCCCAGCCTGACCCATCATCGCCTGACGGCTCACTCGTTTTGGTGGGTCCCAGCTGACTTCCTTGCCTTTAGCCTCCTTTTCCCTCCAGGAAGGAAATGCACCCAATTTGGAATCCCACCTGTACAAGAAGTTCCAGCCCACATTGCTTCCCTTGCATCGGGTCCTTTTTTATTTGGGTCACATTCCTTATTTGGGCCATATGTATATTGTTTTACAAATACATGGTGAGGTAGGAACAGACTTACCTTGATTGCTTTTTAATTATCCCTTGAGAACCTGGCACAGTGTACGGAGGAAACGGTGGGGGTGGGGCGGACAGTGAAATGTACTTAGAAAATGGATAACCTTCCAAACAACGGGATGAATCTCGTAATTAAGTAGGAACTAAGAAAACAGGCTTCAGTGTAGGTTAGAAAATTTTATGAACTAATGATACTGTATGTATTTTCAAAAGGTAAAACCTTTCTGATACCATCTTAAAAAGGCATTTTATTTTGAAGCCGCAAACCTACACACAAATAGAATAGCATGTGACCCCTCAAATGCCCATCTCCCAGCCTCAGTGATATAAAAAAAAATACTACCTTTTACTTCATTTTTCCTCTTTCAACCTTTGCTGGTGCATTTCCCCAAGTTTTTATTTTAAAAATTCAAACCTGAATTTTTCAAAAAATTCAAAACCTGAAAAAATACAAAA
The DNA here is from genome assembly GCA_004027735.1 of Carollia perspicillata. Lineage (NCBI taxonomy): Eukaryota > Metazoa > Chordata > Mammalia > Chiroptera > Phyllostomidae > Carollia > Carollia perspicillata. Next base: position 11,986 of record PVKM010036950.1, on the reverse strand, counting down.
TTTTACTGAAAAGTTGAGAGAATGGTATTTTAAATACCCATATAACCTTCACTTATATTTGTCAGTTCACTCTCTCTACACACAGCACTTTTTTTTTAAACCATCTGCAAGTCAGTTGCAGGCATCGTAGACACTTAACCCCGAAATACTTCAGCAGGCATCTCTTCAGAACAAAGACAGGGGGTTCCACCTTACCACAGACCATCATCACACTTAAGAAAGAAGATTAACATAGATTCAATAATAGCGTCTTACACAGAATCCATATTCAAATTTCTGTAATAGTCCTCAACATGTTTTTGTAACTTTTAAAAATCCATGATCCTGTCAAGGTTCACTCCTTGCATTTGTTATAGCTGTTGATTTTTATTTTATATTCTAGAGTAATCTCTCTTTTTTTTTTTTTTTTGCTTTAAAAAAATTACCTTGGCTTGGATTGTTCAAAAAAAAAAGTCACTTATTGTAAGAGCCTGATCTGCAAACATCTTTTAAAAATCGTCTGGTGCAATGCAGTTCTGACACTGCTGACCTCCGAGGGCACGTGGCGCTCACACTATAGGCACCAGCCGCAAGCTCAGGGGTTTGCAGGCCGTGAATACTTCTGACAAAATAACACAAATCTGGGGGTTGCCACTACCCCTTCAGATTCAGTAATTCTCTAGAATGGTCTTTCTGAGCCTGCTGAAAGAAGAGGCACAGAGGGTGAGGCCTGGGAGGGTCCCAAACACTCAGCTTCCGCGTCTCCTGGACACTTTCTTCACTGGCACGTCACCAACCGGGAAGCTCCCCTAAGCTTCCAAGTCCGGAGTTTCTATTGGAACTCACTATGTGGGCATGGTTGATCGAATCACTGGCCACAAGGTTGAATTCAGTCTCTAGCCCACGCCCCTCCCAGGAGATGCAAGGTTCCTCAGCCCAAACCTCTAATCACCCTTTAGATCTTTCAGCCAGTTCCCAGAGCAGGAAGGATCACGGGTGCCACTATGAGTCACCTCATTAGCATAAACTTTCAGGTCCCAAGTGAATCAGAGACATTCCAAGGACTTAGAGGCTCCCTCCCAGGAACCAGGGACAAAGACCAGCCAAATTCTTTTTTTCCCTCTTTTTTTCTTTTTCTTTCTTTTTTTTTCAATTTCTTTATTATACAGCATGAGTTGATAGAGGAAAGTCTTAACCAGAATCTAGTCACTGACACTCTCCATGGAATAGGACCTGTGTGTCCCTGTCCGCAGCCTCGCAGTCAGGGCCGTGCTGCACACTAAGCCGGGGGTCAGGTGCAGGACGCCTGCCCTCCTTGATTGGGTGGTGGGAGCTTGGGTGACCGTCGGCGATGGCCGTTTGGGAAATCTGGGAGCAGGAAACACTTGGGGAGGGAACGACTGCCGTTGGACAGAAGGAAAGGTCAGCGAGCCCTAATTTACTTTTTTCACCAATAGTGACCATTACAGGCACTAGCACGTGTAATCAGACGGTTATTTTTATTTTAGACTGACTTTTTCTTCAATGCTTAGGCTTCGATTTATGAGGCGAGTCTCCTTAGCAGCTGGTTGTCTCTTGGGCACAAAGTAGCAGCCATCAAGCACCATGTTTGTTTTGTTTCTTCTTTCCCTCCCTCCCGTTCCTTCTCTTCTCCTTTTTTCTTTCAACTTTTCCGAACATCTTGTTATATTTTTACATAAACAAAGCTGAAAGAACTTCGCATTCAAGACCCAAACATCCACCACCTAGATCCTACCATTAGTACTGTTCTCTACTTGCTTTATTGTATATTAGTCTGTTCCTTCCTCTAGTCAGAAGTCCATTTTATTGTTTTTGTGAGAGGAAAAGTAACTTTTGCAACTGGGGCCCCGTGGTTGAGGGGCAGTCTGCGAATTAACTGACAACAGGTGGGTTAACAGTAGAAAAGACGGCGTATACACACATGCGTGCGAGGGGTAACTTGCTGAAGAACCAGAAGTAAAAGGCTTATAAAATATACTAAACTTTGGCAAAAAGGTGAGAGTGGGACGATTAGGGCTTCACGGGGAGAGTATGGGCCTCACAATGCTAATGGACAGCGAATCTGCACTTCATGGTGCTAAGGGCTGGTCTCTTCCCTCAGGAAACTGTCTGGGGTGGGATCCATCGGCAGCTGTATTTTCAGGAGCCCCTACTTCAGGTTAGATAATGTTTCTTTCTGCGGCTGCTGATTGTTCAGATGTTTGCAGTTTTAAGTTTTCATCTCACTTTGATGGGCTATTAATCCCTTAATTTGATGCATTTCAAGTTAAATGTAGACATCCGTGCCCTTCCCCTTAAATAACTTCAGTATACAGAACATTAACTAAGGTCCAGAATTTTCTTCTTTATCTTTTGAAACAATTTATCCATCATGAAATGCACAAATCTTAAGGGTACAGGTGCTGAGTCATTTGTGTAGACTATACCCCTGTCAGGATGGAGAATGTGACTGTTAACCATCACCCCAGAAAGTTCCCTTCCCAGTCCTTCTAGCAAAGCCCTGCCCACACTTCTTGTAGTGTCGCCATGTTTTCTTAATTTTTAGGTAGATATTTAGTAGCCGCCTGTTGTGTTTATATCTAGTATAAGCTACATTATAACTTGAGAAATACGACTATGTGAAACACATGTATTCTAGGTTTAAGAAAAATGTGTTCTGTGGTTCCTTTAAGAGCCAACCAAAAAAAGATCTCCAAGAATGTGTAACTAGGGTCTTCTTTAATTGAGTACATAGCCAACCTAATTAAGTTTTCTGTATGAGAATGATTGTTTAGTCGATTTTATTTAGTAGTTATTTTATACTAAGTATGTGTGTTTGCATAGCATCATAAAGAGAAAATACAATTGGAAGCAACATTCCCTCAAGTAGTTTGATAGCTTCTGATTAAGGTTTACTTTTTTAGTCATTTACTTTCTCATTTACTTTTCTCCCCGAAATGGTGAACATGTAATTTACCCCCCAGCCTCATCTGCCTGAAACTCCCCAGCCAGCCTTTATTTTTGCAGACTCAGGCCAGGCAGTGCGAGCTCCCGCTCCAGGGCCCACGCCACCTGCTCCGTCACTGTTCTGGTGTCCTGACAAGTGCTCTGGTGAAGATGCTCAGGATCTCCTCTGTCGGCGGAGAGCCAGTCTTTCGCATATGCACTCCATCTCATTGGAAGTGAGATCCTGCTAAGAGTATAGTCATGTTGAATTTCCTTCTCGTTAGAATTAAAATTCACCCAACAGTCACTCCAGGTGATGAATCTACTTTGTTGGTTAAGCTCCTCCTTTTAAACAATACTCATGTTTTCATTTTATGACTAACTTCTGGTTAACTCAAGGTATTTCCTTTAAAATATATTTGAATATAATGCAGCAATTGTGAACCAATGTTCACTTCAACTTTCTATCGTGGTGTGACAACAGGTGTTTTCTGCTAAGGAGTTTTACCTGTCATATGTAAATATCACATCAAAAGGCGACAACCAAGCCAGTTTGGATATAGACCAGTTGATACTTGCTACGAGTACCATATTTTTAAAATGTTAAGATAATCGTATCGATAGGGTTGATCAAATAGCTAAGGCAACACAGAAACAGACCCTGTAAGTGTCTGTCATGGGATCAAAGGCCATACAATGGCGTAGAGACAGTCCCTCTGACAGATGGCGCCGGAACAACTAGACATCCACATGCAAACAATCAGAAATCTAGACCCAGGACTTACACCCTTCACAAACATGACCTCGGAGTCTATCATAGACCTTAATGCAAAATGTAGAACTATGGAACTCCTAGAAGAAAACCTGCTGCCTTTTTTGAAACATTGAAGACATAATCTATGAAGGAAATAATTGATGAATTGGACTTTATTAAAATTAAAAACTGCTCTGCAAAAGATATTGTCAAGAGAATGAAAAGATAAGCCACAGATTGGGAGAAAATTTTTGGAAAAGATGACATAAAGGAATAGTATCCAAAATGTACAAAGAACTCTTAAAACTCAACATTAAGGGAAAAACAACAAATAAATGGCCAAAGAGCCCTGGCTGGGTGGCTCATTTGGTTGGAGTGTCATCAAAAGATTGGGGGTTCAGTTCCTGGTCAGGGCACATACCTAAGTTGGGGGTGTGAACCCCAGTCAGGGCACACACGGGGGCCAACCAGTCAATGCTTCCCTCTCACATTGCTGTTCCTCTCTCTGTCTCTCTCCTCCTTCCTCTCTCTCTAAAATCAATAACATATTTTTAAAAATGTTAATGGCCAAAGATCTTTACAGACACCTCACCCAAGAAGATGCACAGCTAGCAAACGAGCATGTGAAAAGACATTTCACGTCACACACTGTCGTCGCTGCACACCCACTAGACTGCCCGAAGTCTGGAACACTGACAGCAAACGAGATGCGGGGCAACCAGAGCTCTTGTTTGTCGTTGGTGGGGATGCAAAACGGTGCAGCCCCTGACAGTTCGGTGGTTTCTTATGACACTAAACACACTCCTACAGTGTAATCCAGCAATCACACTCCTTGGATTGAGAACTGGCCTGCAAACCAAAGGGTCGCTGGTTCAATTCCCCGTTGGGCAGCACATGCCTAGGTTGGAGGCCAGATCCCTGGTGAGGCGCTCGTGAGAGACAACCACACATTGATGTTTCTCTCCCTCTTTCCCCCCCTTCCTTCCCTTTTAAAAAAAATAAATAAAATCTTTTTAAAAATCAAAAAATAAAAATTCATTTTAAAAAAGTAGCTCAGGCAAAAGTGTGGTGTAGTGGCAGTATCACTGTGTTGTCATATCCTTTCTAGTGTTGATCGAGTACTCCTTCTTGTCATACCTTTACTGTGAACTAGCTCTGTGACCCCAGATCAGACTGTTAGCTTTTTTAGACCACAGTTTGCTTTTTTTATAACTCTTAGTTTTAGATGTTCTCACATCTTAAAACTATGGGAATTTTTAGATTATTGTAGCTGTGTCTCAATGATAGCTATGTTATATGGGAAAAGAAGTATGCAAATCAACTTATATTTCTAAGTTTGAAATATTCTAGGCAAATCTGCAAGGAAAGGGAACGAACATCTTTGCAGATACTCCCTCCCTTAATCTATGCAACACCCCGGTTATTCCTGTTGGCATGTATGCTGGGGAAATTGAACCCAAGCCTATCTTGATCATAAACTTTCTGCTGTTCCTAGTCGCCTGCTTTCTAACAGTTTTAAAACTAGAAGAAATTGACTAATGTTTTACATATATGTGTGTAATATATATGTTGTTTTTCAGATTAAGGTCATCAAAAGCAAGAACTTCAGGCAAAGGTTCTTCTTGAAGCTAGACTGAATTTGATATTACAAATAGCCAGAGAGAATAAAAACAAAACTAATTGAGACCTGGGAGAGGGGTTGCTAACTGGGGAAACACCTATGGTCCAGAGGGATTCAGAGACAGATCCCGGAATTGATCACTCACTAATGATCTGCTTTACTGCTACTGACTGCTTTTGTTTCTTACTTTTTTGTTTTGGATTGCACATCCCTTTGAGAAGCCAATGAAAGCCATAAACCTCTCTAGAAAAGGCAGGTACCTTCAGATTATAAACTCCTGATCTTTTATCTCTGAAAGTGCTGCTACAGACACAGGGCACTCCTCCCAGCAGGCTCCCTGTTTTGTTCTCCTGTGAGGCTTGCCCTTGTACCACGGAGACCAGCAATGAAACAAGCGGTCACTCACGTTCAGAACTACTGTATCAGCAGATCCTGGGTTGTTGATGGGAATGAGGTCAGGTTCCCTTTGTCCTCCTACTCTTTGAGATCTTGTCCTCTTCTCCTCTCAAGATTCTCCTGATTTCTTCAAGGGAAGTCTGCTGAGCTTTCTTTTTGGCTCCTTTTCCCTGTTACTTTTGTTCAGGCTGTTTTATTTTCTTTGCTTCCATCTGGGACAGATGTGCCATTGCCCTCTTTAAAAAATTTCTTTTTCCAAGAATTTTATTCCTTTGATATGGCCACCTCTGTCATATTCAAGTCAGAGATTCTTATAAAAACTTCTGTTAATAAATATCTTTATCATCGCCATTGTTAATCATCATCATAGCTATTATCACTACGACAGCCATTTACTGAGAGACTTGGCCAGGTGCAGTGCCGGGCTCTTCACATGTGTAATCTCAGTCCTATGAAGTAACTTAATCTCCTTTTTAAAGGAGTGTAAACTGAGGTTCAAAGAGCTAAGCAACTTGCCCAAGCCCCATAGCCTGAAGTGGTAGAGAGCATTTGAATATAGGTAGGTCATTTTGACCCCGTAGCCCATACTCTTCAGCACTACACTACCACTCTCGACGCATAAAGTCATGTGGAGTTTAGTCAGATGGCCTCGTGTACAGTGGATGAACAGTGGAGGGGCCAATAGTGGTCATGTTTGTTGAAGAATAATTATGCGCTTTAGAGTGATGGTACTTTTCTTCACAGCAGCCTTACACAGTAGAGGCTATCCCATTTTAAGATGAAGAGTATCAGGCTGATCATCCTCCCCTCCCGGGAACTCAGCAGTAAGGTATTGGAGTACATCTGACTTTGAGGCAGTATTTTCTATAGCAAAGTTACCATAGACATGGAAAATGTAAAATGTATCAGAGTTCACAAACAATTGCTGAAGTACAGCCTAAAAAGTGTGATGGGGTGAAAGGATGATTTCGTGATAAGTAAGCATGTCCAGTGGAGAGGGGTTCACTGAGAAGCCGCAGAGGCCAACTCAGCTGAAAAGTAACGAGCAGAGCATAACTGTTTTCAAGACAAGTCATCATCAGTCTAAGTGAGAGGCTCATTTCTTAGCAAAATAAAAATTACCTGTTTAAAACCGACAGCCAACATCATGATTAACCTTGAAACACTTAAGTATTTTGAGTAAAGTTAAGAAAAACGCAGAGAAAACCACTACCGTAACTATTAAGAAATCACATGAGTAAAATCCAAATTCTTTCCCACAACTCCTGGGTCCGTCACATTTGTCCGTTCCTACGTCAGTGCCCCCTGCCGTTCTCTGCCTTGCTGGGTATTTGTTTCACATCCTCCAGTCTGGCTGCCAGTTCCTAGAACATACCAAGCCCTTTTCTGCATTGGCGCTTTTGTGTTTCTTTCCATCAGCCTGTACACTGTGTCCCCTGCAGGTTCCTGCTCATCTTTCAGGAAGCTCCTCCCCGACCCTCACCTGTGCAGGGTGGGGTCCTCTGCTCTCCTCTGCTTCTTCCCTCTCTGCCTCCTTCTGGTAGCATTCCTCACGTCCTGTAGTCATCCTAGTTTTTTGTTTATTTTCTGTCTCTTCTCAACTTGAGCGCCCGTGAAGACACAGGGTTTTTTTTCACAGCAATATCTCTAGCACTTAATGCCCAACACATAGAAGTTGACTTGTAAATATTTGTGGAATGAATGAATGAAAATTATTATCTGTGTACCAGTGGTAGCCAGGAAGAAAATAGAATGGTGATGAAAATACATTGATGACAGGAACAAAAATTATTTAAAGGGGCCTAGAAATAAACATAACATTACGTGTGTAGGACCAATATTCGTATATTCAACAGCATTTACTATGATTTTAAAGATGATTTTAAAGAACAAGGCAAATGGCCCTTGCTTGTTTTAAACTTAGAAAAATACAAAATTACCCAAGAGTCAGAGATGAAGACATCATTTCTTCTAAAAATAGCGTGTATATTAATATTATTTAACTCAAAATTTCACCTGTTCTTTTTTATTTGGCGGGGGCAGGAAATGGGAGAGGCATAGCAGAACAAAATTATATGAAATTTATCTGAAAAAATAAACCTCAGAGACTACCTGGTATTTTTTTCTTGAAGAAGAACAATGATGGATACTTTGATTAGTCATATTTCAGAACTAGTGCAATATGATACTGGCTTTGGAATAAGCCATGTGTATAAGAAATGAGTATAAGATAAAGATAACATTTCATATCACAGGGTAATGACTGTCTTTGTGAACCATTGATATTGGGATATAGGCTGAAGCATTTGGAGGGAAGTTAGATTAAATCTTTACCTCTAACCATGATTTTTTTCAGATTGATTAAAAATTACGAAAAGCAAAACCCTAAGAGTACTGGAAGAAAATACAGATAGATTGAATAAAGTAGATAGTTAAAAATGAGAATATAGATGGATATAATCTTTGTACAGAAAAGGCCTTTTTAAGCACGACTAGCAGGCAGGAACCTGGCAACAAAGTTTATAAATTTGAGTACCTAAGAGTCAAAACTTCTACATGGCAAAACGAAGAAGGTGGAAAATTTTAGCATAACAATAGATGATGGTTAATAAGCATAATATATAAAATGTTCTCATAAAGCAAAAGGTGGGTTGTATCTAGAACCATCCAATCTTGGAGCTAGAAAGGATCTAATCCAGTTCCTACACTTTACAGATGGCGATGCTGGGGCCCAGAGAAGAGAGTTTTCTTACTCAAAGCCGCACGACTAGTGGGTCAGTAGGGTGGGTCCCTGTGCCCACCCCTCTGCAGTTGAGATTCTGGGTATCTGTGCAGAGAGTTAGGAAGAGAGTGCAACCAGTAAACCCACCGAGAAATTTAAGTTGGTGGACAGTTCAAATAGTATAATTCTAAGTACAATTCCATGAAAGTGTGAGAGTTTGTTAGAAAAATTAGATTTTTTCATGCCTTAGCTAAAACAGGCTTAGAAGGTTATTAGTTGGCAATGTGTCAAAAGATTTTTGAGTGTCTGGTTTTAAAAAAAATTATATTGAATTTTAAATTTTGATCTAAATTGAGATTTTGATTGTCACAGTAGGTTTGCTTAGATTATGTCTTAGGGAACCTTAAATATTTGAGCAGAGAGACCACAATTCAGGTTATCATTGCATGCCAGCAGCTTACCTGAATTTCTAGCTTAGCCCCCAGTAGAAATAAGTGAAATATACCAGTCCTGTTTAAAAATATAAATCATATGAAATGATGGCATTTGCCGCACCTAGTTCATAATGAGATTTCATAGTATTCACTCATTTTCTCTACAAAGTGCCTACTGGCCACACGCCGACACTACATAAGGTTGTATAGAGCAAACAGAAACCTATGCAAACGAACACGTACACACAAGTAAACAAATGCACACAGCCCTGGTCCTTGCCGCAGGGAGCCCAGCGGGAGGCCAGCCGTCTCTGTGAAGGTGTCTAACTGAGATGTGTGCCGGGTAGTGAACAGCACAGGGGAGAGAACCGGGTAGTGAACAGCACAGGGGAGAGAACCGTCCTTAGGCTGGAGCAAGGGAGGAGCTGGGAGAGCGTCGACCGGTTTAGTGGATGAATACCAGCCATCAGTGGGCTCCCCGCAGCTCGCTCAGTTCCTTCAGATCGTCGTCTCTTAATTGTTTTAGGAGTTTCATTGCCAGTGCTGGATATGTTTCTTCTGGTGCTAAGGAAATTCTTCAAGAACTTTCTAATAAATTGCACTTCAGTGGCAGAACCCACAATGCCAAGGGGAAAAAATGTTATGAACATTTTCCTGTGTCCGCTTACTGCCCTCTACCAAAAAAAAAATATTTGGGTTCATTTAATACCTTTTAAAATAATAATTTTCTAACGACCGCTGACAGTTTTTTCTATTTATGTTCTTTTTATTTTCTAGTAGTTCTTGTTTCAACTCAGTTTAATTTTGTCAAGTATAATTTCGGAATGTATGTGCTATGCTTTCTTAAAGGCAGCCTCTGTTAATATTTCTTCCAGGGGTGAATCAGGCGCCGGGAAGACTGAAAATACTAAGAAGGTCATTCAGTACCTTGCTCATGTTGCCTCTTCACATAAAGGACGAAAGGACCATAATATTCCTGTAAGTTTTTGTCCTGTGGTAGTCTTAAATCTTACGTTTATTCTTTTATAATTTCAGAAACAGTTCGGAAGCAGATCTGCTCAGTGCCGCTGGGAGGGGCATCTCCCTTGTCCCCACCGCTCCCCTCCTCCCCGCATAAAACGGAGCAAATTGCTCAGGAAATTGCTATCAACTGGTTGTTCTAACAAGGAACACTGGGATTATGGTTGTCATTTGAATCCCAATTTCTTGCCAAGATTTGGTGAGAATTGTTAATGGATGAGCAGTGCCTGTGAAGACTCATCTTCCACCAAAAGAAGACCCTGAAATATTTTTAGCAGTTCTCTGTGGGCTTTGCAGGGCAGCCTGTTGCCACTGCCCACAGCAGCCTGCAGGGAGGGTAGAAATTTGGGGAGAATTTCCCACAGATAGAAAAGGGGTAAGAATATAAATGTCATCGATCCTTAATTTGTAGAGGTGCAGAGTGTTAGTCAATATGGCCTGGAAATACGCCCACCAAACCAGGGCTCACAGGCGCAGTGGCAGGGTGCTCTGGACGTGGCTTCCCGCCAGGAAAGACCCGATCTCGCTAACATCTGCGTTTATCTGTTTGTAACAAACAGCAGGAATCGCCTAAACCGGTGAAACACCAGGCAAGTGCTTTTCTGTATGCTTCTGAGTCTTGAGTGTTTGCACTAATTTTTGTGGTTAGATTTGAGTTTCTACTAGAAACAAATATCATTAGTTCTGAGTAAAATCTATTGTGAAAAATTTTGAAAATTTGTTGCTTAGATGCTTATTCTTTTCATGAGAAGCAGCATGCCATTTTGCTTTAACTTTGTTTTCTAGATGAATTTTAATAATTATTTACCCTTTTATCATGACATTGAATCGCACATTAATGAAGTCGATAAACTCAAGGTTTCACATGCCGAATACCAGGTGGAATTATTTTAATACTTCTTAAACACATGGAAGCCTGGCTTTGTGCCGTATTTTAAATTTTGAATTTAGGGCTGCAGCTTTAAAGATGGTACCTTTGGGGTTAACACATTTCTAATCTATTAAAGTTTTATGACCCTGTGTGTTTTGATCTAAAGGCCTCCTTGTATTTTATAAAATTAGAATTTTTTAATCCACAGCAAGCAGTAGGGTCGTGTCATCCGTCCCATCGGATGCCCACTTCGTTAGCTCCACAGAGCAGAGCAGTGACCGACCCTGAACCGGAGCACGTGCCGCTCCCTGGGAGGAGAGGGAGGGCAGAGCCCGGCCAGGTGCCGGGGGTAGCACAGTCGGCTGTGCGGGATTTAACCCTCTCCCTGGCACTGGAATGGTTTTGGTTTGTTTGTCTGTCTTCCACAAACAATGCTACAAAGCCAATAGAAAGCAAGGAAGGATGTTAAGTTATGGAAACAATCTATAATATTACTGTAAAGAAGCTATCATAAATTTACATTCTGAATAGAATAGAATAGAAATGAAGGAATAGTCATAGATAACAAAGATTTTCAGATCTTTCTTAAAATTCTGAGAAATTCTCAGATTCCCAGAGCTGTACTCTGCCTCTGAAGAAGGCCTGTAATATTCTTTTGCCCTTTTAGCTGCACACCAGACCACTTATAGTAATTGGAAGGATTAGTGAAATAATACCCTATAGGATATTTGAAGGCTTCTTTTCCAGTTAAAGAAGGAAAAGCTGGATCAGAAACTGGCCTTTCTTTGTGCTTTATAGGTACATGTTCATTGACCTTTTAATATGTTCTTAGATCACTACTTCAATAAAGTACAGATTTAGGTTTTCCAGTCCGCTGTGGAACACATAGATCATTGTTAACATTGTGCTTCGATGTCATTGTAAACTACCGCCTGGACCCTTGGTGTAAGTGAGTTGCATGCCTGCCCCTAGAGTTGGCTCCGGGTCCCATCATCCCCTGGGTAGCGAGCTCCCTCCAAGGCAACAGCTGCTCCGGGCCGCGCTTCGCTGCTGTCGATCTGCATGTCCTGCTGCATGTGTTTCCTGTGCGTCAGCGCTGCTCTCCCAAGTTTATGTTAATAGTAGTAAGGAATACCTATGCTTACGTTTTCAGAAACGTGAGAAGAGCCCTGGTTCTCAATTAATTGTTCTTTCCCAGCACACAAGGACTATGCGATACGAGTAGTAGGGAACGGTTACACCC
>PVKM010036949.1:0-14631 GCA_004027735.1 Carollia perspicillata | reverse complement strand
TTGCCAAGCTGGAGAGCCACTGTCTTAGGCTTATTAAACCTCTTGTAACAATTGGCTTTATGCCCACTGGTGTCTGAGGCATACCACCCTGGCTCCACTTTAAGTAGGCAAGGAAAAACTTACATAGAAATAAATTTTTTAAGCTATGAAAATTCATTTTTTAAAGTGTTCTTTTTTAAAATCCTTTTTTCTTACTATGAAAATTAGAGACATTTATTGAAGAAGATACAAGAAACATTGTACATAGGACAATGATGCCTCAGTCTCCCTCAAAGTAGGCATCTTGGGACCTCACACAACTACCCCGTCATATTTTCCTGAATCTCATCAACAATCAGAAGTCACAGGGTACCAATTAATTGCCTTTCCCCAGAAGTAAAATTACCTTTGAAAGGGAAAAGATTTCAGACCATTGAAGAGATTCAGGAAAATACGACAGGGCAGCTGATGGCGATGGGGAGGACTGTGTGAGGTCCCAAGGTGCCTACTTTGAAGGGGACGGAGGTATTGTTATCCTATGTACAATGTAAAAGGCTTTTCTATGGCATTGACCAATTTATTTAATTGCCTAGAAGGGATGAAAAACATCAGGGGTTCAAGAATAGGTTGAATCCTATGAAACTGCTGACCCGTGACCTGTTTAAACTATGCCACAGAGACTTTGTATAGTTTGACCTAATAGATTATCTCTTCCTTCCACTTGAACTCATAATCTGTATTCTCTTGAAGAACCTCTTCTGCTTTATGAAATGCCATCATTTGTTACAATGACTATAGTGGATTTCTAAGAAAAAGAATTAAAAACAAAATTTAACAAATATTTCATGTTATCATCAAAGTTTCTATTATACATTATCCTTTTTCTATTTTTTAAACTAAGTATTATTGTACATGTGTTCTGCCTCCCTAGTCAAGGAGCCAAGGCCAGAACAGAAGATATAGACCCTAAGAAGCTAAAAAAGCAAGAAAAAGAAGAAAAAGACTTCAGGAAAAAATTTAAAGTATGTCGTATTAAAATATCATGTGAAGTTCAGAGTGCTAATGAAAAACATTTGATGATTTTTAAGTTCCAAAATGCAGTGCAATTATCAATGTCATGGTTATGTATCAAATTCCTTTATTTTCTATAAAATTTATTTTAGGTTTAAATTTATTCCTATAACAAAGTAAGAAAACTCATGTATGCATAATATATGCATATTAATAATCACCTAAATTAAGCCATCCTTCAAACTTTGATAAAAAAGTAATCTAAAATAGAATGGATAAAACACCTGTGCTCTACATATATAATGGGATATTATTCAGACATGAAAAAGAAGAAGCTCCTGCCATTTGTGATAACATGGATGGACCTTGTGGGCATTACACTGAGTGAAATAAGCCAGACAGAGGAAGACAATTACTGTATGATCTCACTTAAACGTGGAATCTGAAAAAAGCCAAACTCATAGAAACCTAGAGGAGAATGGGGGTTTACCAGAGGCTAGGGTGGTGGGGAAATGGGGAGATGTCAGTCAGAGGGTACAAACTTTCAGTTGCAAGATGAGCTGGTTCTAGAGAGCTAATGTACAGAACTGCGACCCTAGCTAGCAGGACGGTATTCGACACTTGAAAGTTGCTAGAAGAGCAGATCGTAAGTATTCTTACCGCAAAAATGAAATGGTAATTACATGAGAGGATGGGGGTGTCGGCTAAATACCGTGGCAATAATTTCGACATAGATGAGTGTATCAAAGTGACAAATGTACACCTTAAACTTTTGGGGGTTTTTTTTAACTTAAAAAATAGACATTATATTAGGTTGGCGAAGTTACATGTGATTTCACCCCCCAAAAACTTTTCTTTAGTGTTCTTACATTATCTTTTAAAAACAAGGAACTGTTGCTACTTATTTAGCAAAGACTTCCTTAATAAACATATCAATAAATGAATTACTCTAATAATACTCATCAATCAAGAATGCATTTTTTATTTTTCCAGTATGACGGTGAAATCAGGGTCCTCTACGCAGCCACAGTGGCCCCGTCCTTAACTTCTAAGAAGTGGGGGAACAGGGATCTGCCGGTGAAGCCCGGCGAATCTGTGGAAGTCGTGCAGAACACAGACGACACCAAAGTCCTCTGCAGGAACGAGGAGGGGAAATGTGAGTCGCTGCTTGCTCTGCATCGGGCATGTCCCACCTTTTTCATCTCGTGGCGCACCTGAACTAATCACTGAAATTCTGTGGCCCAGCAAAAAGTATGACAGATTTTTATATGTTATAAAAATATAACTGATCTGACAAAAAGGCATAATTTTGATTGTTTTACAAAAAAATTAATAATAGTAATTACCTACCTGTTTTGCTCCCAAGTGACTTTTTTTAAATATATATATATATTTTTAATTGATCTTTAGAGGGGAAGGGAAGGAGAGAGGGAGAGAAATATCAATGTATGGTTGCCTCTGGTGCATCCCCTGCCGGGAACAGGCCTGCAACCCAGGCATGCGCCCTGACTGGGATCGAACTGCAGTTGTTTGGTTCGTAGGCCTGTGCTCAATCCACTGAGCTACACCAGCCAGGGCCCCAAGTGACTCTTTAAAAAATCAGGTGTATATAAAGATTTCCAGTACCAAGAATTAACCAATCAGATGCAAACTTATTATGGGACAGGACCAATAAGATGCAACTCCATTATATGACCTATGTATTTATGATTCAAGACAGAACATTCACACCAGACAGCTGTTGTTGTGTTGGCTGTTGTCATTTTTTTTTTTTTTTGACAATTTAAGGCAAAATAAGTCAGTGTGCCTGACTAAACAGGTATTGCATGGTTTAAAAACTCTTGTGGCACTCTGATTGAAAATTGGCGCTCTGCGTAGATACAGCGCTCCAGAATTTAACAACCACACCAGGTTCCGTGATCACTGCCGTTTTCATGAACTCTTTGCTCTGTGCTTTGTTCATTATGGAAAACATTAAGAAGTCTTGCTGTGTAGCAAGCAATGTCTTTGACCTTCATCTCTTTTCATTTCCCACCTGCTATCTCTCACACTGCAGAGCCAAACTGGCACTTCTCAAAAATGAGGCCCCACAGACACCCAGCATCAGGAGGCCTTCGGGGGTGCACTGAGATTGCAGTTGTCTGGACCCACCTTTGACTTCCTGAGTCGTGAGCTCTGTGGGGTCAGGCGGCATCTGTGGTCATAACTCACCCTCGGCTTATTCTTGTGTGGACTAATGTAAGAATCGTGGTGCGAAAGTAGCGAGTGGCGCCAGCTCTGGCCTGGTTTTGAGATTTGTAACACATGTCATGTCACACCTAGGATTTTCGGTTTCCGCACTGTGCAGATCCTCTTGTTTTCATTTCCTGTTTGGACGCATGTGACGGGACATACGATGGAAAGACACTTCCTGTCTTCTTTGATTCTGTCAGCGATTGAGGCAGACAGATGGAAATATGTTTTGTGAAATTTTTATAAAGAAGCTTATTTAATTTAAAGTCGAGGCTAGAGTAATGCAAAACGTTGTTGTCTTGTATTTAAAATGGGATAGCCAGCCAGCATGGCTGCCCCACATCAGCTAGATTAGTCTGCAGAGGAAACGTGAGCTCCGCATCGAATTTTAAACACAGGAAGATGATTCAGGGACATGAGCTTTAAGAACAAAACACAGACCTGGCTGGTGTGGCTCAGTGGATTGAGTGCCGGCCTGCAAATCAAAGGGTTGCCAGTTCGATTCCCAGTCAGGGCACGTGCCTGGGTGGCAGGCCAGGCCCCCAGTAGGGGGTGTGCAAGAGGCAACCACACATTGATGTTTCTCTCCCTCTCTTTCTCCTTCCCTTCGCCTCTCTTTAAAAATAAATAAATAAAATCTTTTAAAAATAATAAACCAAAAAAAGAACAAGCTAAGTATGTTGCTAATACATTAAAAAAAGAACAAAACACAGTGATGAGGGCGAGAAAAATGGGTCTAAAGTTATCTTGGACAAGGTGTGGTTGGCTTTTATAAGGAAAGAATGGAGTGTGGGTACAAAGGATAAAAGGCAGGTGGAGTGTGGTATTCTGATTTGAAGACTTCCTGGAGATAAAGTGTCAGCAGAGCTCCAGGAAACAAAGAAAATCCCCTTTCAGACCAGCATTTGCGCAGACGTGCCCCTTTCTGATCCAGCCTCATCCTCATCAACTCTTTCCCTTGTGCATCTGACACCCCAGACTTACAAACTACTTGTCATTTCCTCAACAAATTATGCTATTTCATCCTTCTACGCTATTTTATTCTTGGAATGTCCGAAATTGTCTATTTAAAACAACACAGTTGTCGTTTGACACGTCCAATTGGAAACACACCCACCCTCTACTCCCCAGCCACCCCACCACAACTAATATCGCCCCTGCTCCACCGTGCTGCTATTGATACTTTTGTTGCTGTAATTGCCTTATTGTTTCACCAATCTGTCATTGGACTTGGTGAGTAGCTCCAGTGAACTGTTCTCAACATTGTTATGCCAACACATTCTACAGTGCCTGGCACCTTGCTTAGGGCTTGCTGAATTGCATTTGACAATGTGGAGACTGCAGCCAGAGAACCAGATAAAAGTCTGGCACACAAACACTCACAGGAAAATGTCTGTTGAATAGTTGAACTGGTTAGAAAACAGGAGTCCTCTGTCTGAGCCTTAGTGACGTGGTTCACTCGTTGCATGTCATTTGGGAGCCTCTAAACCTGTCAGTTCCTTATTTCTACATCTTGTGATTAGCAGCGTAGGCATTTGCAATCCAACACCATGGTGACCCTAGCATTTTCCTTACTCTCCCTTCTTGAATCCGTCAAAGGAAAGAAAGCATCGCTTACTCAAATCTCAGGTTGGTAACAGTAGAAACTAGAGACTAAAGCATGGCCCGTACTCCCTCCCCATGGTGGATCGGAGCACGCACCACTTTCACAGACAGTATCCCATCTGACCAGGTCTAACCCGCTGACTTGTGGGCACTATCGCAGAGGCAAAGAGACCTGCAGTAGATATTTCTGGCGTGGTCCCAGATGTTTAGAATTTCTCCCTATTATTGGCGCATATCTCACAATTCAGTGTCTCATCAGCTGTGAGTTTTCCCACCTCTTGTCACTGGAGAAATAATTTCTACAAAAATATGCAATGGTGCATGAGCTGAGTTATTTGTGGCTCAACTGTCCTCCATTTCTTTGGAGCACAGAGAAAGGGGGATTTCAAAGGTGCTTTACGTTTTCCCAAATCCAGACGATCATTTCTTTGCTTAAGTAATTTTGTTTAATCAGTTTGAAAACAACATATCTCCACTGAAGAAAATATTGTAAATTCAGAACTTTGAGAAGTCACCCTGATTTGAAGCCTCAGAAATGGGGGGGGAGGAGAGATAGTTTAAAAAACTAGGATACTATAACAATTTATATTCAGTATTATACACTGCATGTTCTTTTTTCTTTTTATTACATTATGAGCATTTTTCCTTGAAATTGGACATTGTTCTACTTGCCTGGGTTAATCTATGGAAATATGATTTCATTGTTTTTAAACTGCATGAGACCAAATTGAGTAAATTTAATTTTATATCTGGACTTGTTCACAACAAGTGAAATAATGAGGAAATATAAAAGCTGCCATTTTATCGAGTAAAAAAAATGAAAACTATTAGAATGCAGATATTGTCCATTTCTGAAAGACGGTATTCTGTCTCCTTAGTAATTTCGTGCTCACCACACCCCTCTGCAAGGTGAGCCATCAGTCCTGGGACTCGCAGCCGCCCTGCAGTGAGCAAATGTTCGGTGAAGACAGAACCCGGCACATATTGGGGGTGGGCGTTCCTTTCTTCACTAGCTCTACCCCACCACATATTTCAGAACATTTGTTCCAAGCCACTGTGTTCTGCTCTATGAATGTGAGGATTCCAAATAACAAATTCATATTATCATCGGGAGAATCTCTGCCCAAACCCACCATATCGCGGGCTAACTAGACATGGCAGTCACTCTCCGTGAGACAGAGCCATAAGGTGGTTTTCTTAATTAATTTCATTAGTTTGTACTTTTCATTATCATTCCCTTATGATGGGTGCACATGGACCATGTGAGCAAAGAGAACATTTTCCTACTGCAAAGAAAGTATTTCTAGACACTCTGATGGAGAGATTATATAAAAACTCATGGCAAATCACTTGTGTGGACACTGTCATGATTTATGCTTTCCGCAGAATGAAGTTTCAGCAGAGGGTTTTAAACGCACTACACAGCAAAAACTGTGTTGTATAGAAAGTCACTAGCCCTGTAAAGATGCTATTCGGTAGTCATTTTACAGCTAACAAGCCCCCAATTCTCACATCATTTTAGGGAACTAAAATACAGCAGTACAGTCCTATCCCACACTTAATCTCCTGGCTACATTTTTCTTGAAAGGATTCACAATCACTGATGTTTATGTATCAAATGCATAACAGCAACGAAAATGGAGCTTTCAACAGAAGAGAAAGCCATTCCTTAGAACTCTTGAACAGTCAAACATAGGAGGAAATGTAAGAGGGCTTTGAGAATCTACGAGAAAATGTCTTTATAATTTATTTATGAAGTTAGATAATTAAGACGTATGTCACCGGTTACTAACTTTGGCGTGTGAAGGTCTGTTTTAGAGCTTACTTACAGGTAGTGTTTTATCCAGGTCTACACAATTTTTGCATAATTGAGTTTTAAAAAATAGTTTACCTCACAGCACAGGAAAATAAAAACCTTTCATTTCCAAAATCATGATTATATTCTCTTTATCTTTGTTACTCTTAATCTTCCAAAGATTTTTTAAACCAGAAATATGTTTGGTGCCAGAATACTTCCAGTCTCTTACAACAGTTTATAATTTCTTGTATATTTCTCTAATTTTCTGCTTTTTAATTTAGTTCAGAGAGACTATAAAAACCCAACCATCTCAATGAGATTGATGTACTTGCTAAAAGCTTCAGTTCCTATGTGTAGTTATTTTTCAATTTTTAACTTAAACATGAATGTATCATGGAAACACAGTTGTATTGTTTTGCTTTTCAATTTTTAGGAGAAAACCCAAAATGAAAATAAAACCACAAATTTTAACTAAAAAACGTTGGGGCCTTTTACTGTCTATAGAGAACAGCTCATGTTTTATTTGGGCCCCGGACAGAAGTGCCGGGAAAGACAGATGTCGGTCATTGGAACCTGACACAAACCCACCATTTATTCTAACACCTTGTGATCTGCACCAATTTTCTCATTTGAGAGACACACGTGTAATTGTGTTAAATTATGACATATACCTTAATTGTTTCAAGTCTGTTAACATGAAATGAATGAAAGAACCGTGATATCAAAGACTACCCCAGGAGGATGAGTATTAATTTTAGACGTTCTTGCATTAATAATTTCTGCTACTTTTGCTTTGACCGAAGTAAAAAAGAGAGTTATGTGGTGGTCTAATTTTTCATGCTCATAATAAAATAGTACTTTACTGTGCTTTTATCATTTCGAAACATGCTTCATTTACTTCCATGCTACAGGAATTCAAAGAAAACCTTGATTTTTTCTTTTGCCAGTATTATTCTTATAAACAGTTTTTATCTGAAGGTGGTGGATTTCTGGATAAAATATTTTGGTGTAGTTTTTGACACGGGAATATTTCGAGGGAAAGTTCCTTGTCTTAAGTTTTAATCTACAGTTTCAGTTGTATGATTGCAACGTTTTACAAATAGGTTTTTACATGTTAAATCAATCATAATATGACATCCGGGTATTTAAGTAAATTCATTACCACTTGTATAAATCTCCACTTATGAGCTTCCTGTTTTGCAATGTTTACACATTTGCTCTGATTTCCCACCAAACTCTATGTTAAGTGGACCAAGACCCGTAGTGGACTCAGTGAAAGACGCGATTTAGAGGCCGCATTGGCAAGGCAATAAACGGTGCTGACATCCCGAATACAAGAGAGTTCAGGCAGTAACACAAAACTAATCACTTGACAGCTTCGTGATGATTAGACTCAGCAGACGTTTCCTGAACAAAACGGCCCATGTTTTTTCTAAGAGCATTTTACACTCTGAGGGGCAAACATGAGATGCTCAAAAATATTTTAGCTTTCTTGTATAAAATATGGCCTACTTCCTACTCACCCAGGGAGTTACTAGAATCCCTTGTATGCGTTCTTCTGTAATGATTTGTCCGATAACAGATGAAAATGCCACAATTGAGACTGTCAAACACACAAGCAGTGGAGGAAGACCTACCCCACCGCACCTCCCAGAGCGCGTTAGAATGCGTGCTGGCCCGAGCAGCCCGGCGAGAGGGGCGTCTGAAAGCAGGCCCGATTCTGCCCACTACTATGACATTTGACGTGCGAACTCCTCGATGTGGTGATGTTTAAAATACCTACCTATGAACTGCTTTCGTAATTACAGAAACCATGCTTACTAAATTCTTCCTCAAATGGGTCACATGGGTGTCACCTTAAAAAAATAGATTAAAATTCCAAAGAACCTTATACTACAACCTGCAGTAGTTTAGAGAAGTAAAAACATTTTTTTTAATTTATAAGGGAAAGGAGGAAGCATTGTAAATGGAGAAAAAGAGACGTGTAAGAGAGAGAGAGAGAAAAGAAGAAAGGAGAGAAAAGTAGACACAATAAACATGGGTCATATTTGAAAACAGATACAATTATTCAATATATTATGTTACATTAAAAGAAATAGTAAAGATTTTTCAAGTCTGTACTACTAATAACATTCATGTCCTTTTTCTTTCACAGATGGTTATGTTCTTCGGAGTAACTTGGTGGACAAGTAAGCCCTTTTTCTTCTCCTATTATACTTGTAAATAAATTTATGCTTTGCTTTAGGAAAGATTCTTAATATTGTTTAAATAACATGGTCTACTGAACTATCATACATTTTAAAACAACATGTTATACCGATGTCATGTGAATGTCAGTACCCATAATAAAGTGAAGGGTTTCATGAAGCATCACTTTGAATAGACAAGAAACACTTCTCATTCATCATTCTACAGTTCATAGTTTCATGTATTCACTGGAGACACACTGCAAACATGGGAGGCAGGTCAAAGCCACTAACACGTTCATCAATACTTTGCATTTCACCTCCTGATTAATGCAGTTGGTTGAATGGAATAATCAGGGACCAATTGCTGTCTACACAGCGGGTGTCAGTGTCACCTATTACCAGTTTATAGTCTGGCCCTTAACTGGAGGACTTGTCTTTACTTATACCAAACATAGTAGAGCATTAAGTTGTCTGTTGGGAGGCGTGCCAGAATTGAGATAGTAGTCAATGATTCTTCTATTCTTATGAATAAGACGCTGTCACAGTCTGGTAGAGTGTGCTGTTAGAGTCCCCACAACATTATGAGATGCTGTCCCTAGTAGACTGACGCAAGAAAAGAACTCCATTATCAGTTATGCCACAGTCCAATACAAAGATTTACAGAATTCAGCCTAAAAATAATCAAGGAGGATTCACAAACTGTGTCCATAAACAACCCAACGGCAGCAGAAAGAGACAACTCAGGGTTAAGGGCTCTGTCTGTAAACCAAAATAGAGTCAAAAGAAAAATATTCGTAACACTTTTATTTTCTTCAGAGCATTAATCACGGTGCTGGCCCTGGGATTTCTCAGTAGGTTTTATTCTAGGGAAGAAAGAATGTTGGTAAATAATAGGACGACATCTTCCCCAGTGAATATGAAGGATGATGGAGAGGGAATTTAGAAAGTGTACTTTGTAAGTAATTGTTGGCTTACCACCTACTAAAGTGAACACTTATGATTCTTTCGAATGAATCATAAGAAAATCTGTGCTCTTTGCAATTGTATCAGATTTCCATTAGCCACAGCCTCCCTCTGTCTCAGAGAAAGGATCCAAACAGAAGACACAGGGGACTCAGAGCATCTGCCACAGTTGGCAGCGTCGAAGGGCCCGCGGCTGCTCTGTGGCCAAAGCGCAGCGCTGGTACAGGAACCAAATACGGTCTGGTCTAATGACCAAGTCGCCTTACATTTCTGGGCTTTGAAACTGCACCCTGCGTTTCAAGGCTATATTAACATTTGTAATACTTTCTAGTTTTACATGTATATCATTTCCTCCTCCATTAGATTATAAGCTTCTTGACATCAAAGCTTGTGTCTTACTCATATTTATATCTCTTGGAACTTAGAAGGCACTCAGTCTAACAGAATGGACCATTTCACAGAGACTCAGGGACAGGTAAAACGTAAAATATGTAAAAATAACCAGAACTATTATTATGGATGCCGCCTAGCACCATAAATACTTTTAGAATTACATAACATAGGAATCACCATAGTAACTATATCTTGGCTACTCATTTTATAACTAATATGTGTATGTTTTATAATTAATATTTGTAAATTATTCTTAGAAACATGCAAAAATGAGGCATCCATTTTCTATGTCAAATATTACTGTATTTCATTTAGCATTTGAAATTCAAGTGAAAGTATAAATCTGGCATTAACAGGTGTCATGAATCCATTAACAATCTCTGATTAGAACCTCCAGCGGTTCTAATGCTCCAGGATTCGTCAGTTTGTTGAGTTCAACAAAAGCACTTCTTACCAAGCTCGGCTGTGTGCTAGGCTCACTGCCGGGTCTGGGGAAGAGCAAGGCGTGGTCTGTGCTCTTGAGGCATGTTTCCATTATCCGATGTGTCTGACAGTCAGAAATAAATTGTGGGGGGTTTTAAAATAATGAAACAGAGGGTTAGATGAAGCCAATGAAAGAAGATGCCAATGAAAATGAAATTTCTTCCCACTTATAAATGCACAGTAACTTCTCACCCTTAAACGCCAGTGTCATATACAATCATATATTAACCTTTTATTCTAAATACTGCTTCCATGTTAAAAAGATACTTTCTTTAAAATAAAATGTGTTTTCTACTCTTACAGTGATGGAGAGATCTATGACGATATTGCTGACGGTGAGTCCCCCATGGCACTGGCCGCAGAGAACAGGAACAGTGAATTTACTGCTCTTACAAATACTAAAAATAACTTGCTGGGTTAATTAGAACCTTCCAGTCTGATCAGAATTTGAATCACTTGAAAATGATAAAAAAGGTACCTGTGCTCATATAATGAGAAAAATTATTTTTACACGTGACTGGAAATCAAGGAAGAATCTCATTTATTTTCTTTGAAAACAGGCATAGGAAAATAGTTGGTGAATTTTTATTATACTATGAACCCACATCTTTGCCCAACTGCTTTCCCACCAAAAAAATGTATGTATTTGGTATGTATTTCATAACCTATAAAATTAGTATTCCCCAAGTATTATCTATTCTTAAATTATGATATAAAAAAGTAATCTCAACTGGCACAAAGCATAGTGTTAGTCATTTTACCTTCAGTCTCCTTTTAAATTTATTCTTACTGCTACTTAATATTTTCAACCTCACTCATAAAGACTTGCACAAAGTACATTTAATTCAGTGCCAAATAAAATAAAATAACCCTGCATCTCATTTTGATAGAGAATAAATTTGTCCAGAAACTTTATTGGAATTGAATACTGAGCAATAGTTAAATGAGTGTATGACCTTATACTTTTCAAAATCCTAAACCAGGAGCATCTGAAT
Source organism: Carollia perspicillata (assembly GCA_004027735.1). Taxonomy (NCBI): domain Eukaryota; kingdom Metazoa; phylum Chordata; class Mammalia; order Chiroptera; family Phyllostomidae; genus Carollia; species Carollia perspicillata. The sequence continues at coordinate 2,983 of PVKM010036949.1, read as the reverse complement.
CAACCGTATTTCCAACCTTGGAATACTCACAGGGTTATGTTTCGCCTAACATCATTTAAATTTGTGGTTTTTTTCTTTCAGGTTGCATCTATGACAATGACTAACCCTCAGATTTGGTCATCTGATACCTACGTGAAGTCTGGGTTTGAATTGGCCTACGTTATTGGTCATCACAGAAAACAAATGCGCAAAACTACTTATCATGTGTTATAAAATTATGATTGTCTTGATAAAGTTTTGACATTGTGGACTTAAGAAAATGATCTCTCTGCTTAATCAACATCTGGGAAGAATGTACATGAAATGTAAGAATTATTAAATATTTAAACATCCTATTTCTGCCTCAGCTATACTTACAAAGATGCTTCTTGTAGGCCATCACTAGCAACCCCCATCCCCAAAAAATTATCTGAGAAGAAATGATTGTGTCGTCTAAAGAAATATAAGGAAGAAGCGTAAAGAAATGTAAAAGGGGAAATTTTAAAACATACACAAGGAGAAAACTATTGTTTACACCTCTAATTTTGACTGTCTCTTCTCTCTTGCTGGTGGGTTAAATGTTTTTTGAAGTTATACTAGTAGCAGACATTTTGTATAATATTTGTCCCCATTTGTTAATTGTGAATATGTGTTATTTCATAAGAATCTATGAATTTGGGTATGCACACCTAAGATTAAAACTAAAGAAGAGTCTAAAATCAGTTTTCTTTTGCAGATTCATACGCTAACAGGCTAATTCTGTATTCTGTTTAAAGTTCTGTTGTAACTGGAGTAGAAGTGAAGGTCGATTACCCTAAACTTATTCCGAATGAGGTTTGGGCTTTGAAATTATCCTTTCATGGCGCTTCTTTACGATGAAGACTTTTTTTAGTTTTTGTTTTCGGTTTTCAATGACCTCTGTGGAGCCCCTTTGAAAATCTCTTTACTGGAAAGTCGTCCAGCAGAGGGAGGACAAATCAGTACACCCTGGCGTTGGTGCTGGGATGTTCCCGTTGACGCACTCTCTTCACAAAGCAGAAACAAGACATGAAGCATCGGGGCCGCACATGCTAAGAACGCTAAGTGCTCTGATACAGAGCACAAAATCTCGACACTCAAGAAAATAGTTTCTGAAGTGTGACCTCAAGGAATTGAAATAATTTCACATGATGGTAAAAAACCTCAAAGCCTTCGCATGGGTAAAGTGGAATTTCCATTCAATGCACTGAAATTTGAAAATAGATCGACTTCTTTTGCTCAGGGTATAGATTCTGGAAGAGTGAAGCCCCTAAAAGAGAGGCCACTGGCCTCAAAGATCCCTGCCAATTTTGAAATAGTTTGATGTCTACTTTTTGATAGGGAAACCAGTCTTTGCTCACATGATGAATTTAATACTGGATAAAATCACATAGTTCAGAATGTTTTCTGTGTGTTGAATTTGATAACAAATTTATGTAATACACTGACAGTATTTTTCCAGTTATTTTTCCTGATTGATTGAGAACACAATATATTCAATAGAGTATCAGTTTTTAAAATTCCAGAATAAGTCAAGGGAATATTTTAGAGTGTGGATTTATGCAATGAAGAAATAGGCACACGCCACTATGAAAGATTTATGTAACAAACAACCATCTTAATATAGAATAAATATTTGAAGTATTCATTTTAATATACTAAATGTTATTTCTGTTGTAGTCTCATGTGTGGAATTTGTCATGTAAGAAGAGCCACAAATAAACACGACCTTCAGCCTTTCTCTCCGGGAACTTGATGCCACCTCTGAGCCCTTCTTACCTTTTTGCTTCAGCCTCAGAGGAGGGGGTACCTCCTGTTCAAAACCAAACCTTCCATCAGTGCTCTTAATAATCTGTCCCATTTCACGGTAGACATTGAGATAAGCAAGTGCAACTTCCTTCAACTTCCAACAGTCTTCGACCCTTGCCCCTTACCCAAACACTAGCGTAGAGAGGAAGATGTCACTTCTCAGATTCAAAGCCACAACCTTAATTCCATTTCTTCCTCTTGCCTGCTCTGGAGTTTTCTCGCTCCACAATTCATTTATTCTCTTTCCCCTCCTGAATCTCTCTCTCTCTCTCTCTCTCTCTCTCTCTCTCTCTCACCCCTGCTACACACACCCTTTCTATCCATCTTTTTTCTCCCTTCTTTTCCTTTAACTTCTCCCATTGTGCAATTTCCCTTATCTAGGCTTACAAACACATGGAAGTCTTTCCCATTCAAAAACAGCAGGCAACCTTGCCTTGAATCCAAATACCTCTCCAACTACAGCCCATTTCTATCTTCCTTTTCTCATCCTATTGTCTCAAAATCGTAGGGAATGTGCCTTACAGACCCCTGATGATGATGGGGAGCTTAACTAACCAAATACCCCAGCTTCTGCCACCTGAAATCCATTGCCCATTGTGCCTACACCATGCCCCCGACCCTAGAGACCCGTGGCTAAGTAGCAAATGCCTGGGCCTGCCTGGCCTCTTCCTGAAAGGAAGCACTCAGGTGGCAACTTTGGTTTGAGGACCACCCAACAGCTGTGCTGAGCCCTCCTTACCCTGCAGTCTGAGGGCAAGCACTCCGAGACACTTCTCCCCAGCTGTCCCTCCATGCACTGGGGTCAGACTGGCATTGTTCTCTGACGGTTCCTCCAGCCGCGCCCTGCCCAGCTTTCTCTCCATTTCCTCTCATACATGTACTTTGCTCGGAAAAAAAAATTAACGCATTTTCACCTCATATTAGTGTCTACTTTCCAGAGGATCTGAACTGAATACAGCACAGCTAAGAATTTGTCAAAATATGCATCTTCCTCCTCAGGTCAATTGGATCAGAATCTCTGGGGAAAGACGTTTTTAATCAATTTTTAATTCACTCTAATATGAATTTAATGTTTAGCCACTAAACGTCTTCAGCCACCCAGATTTGAACCTCAGGAGTCACTGCTGCCCCTCCGAGATATCTACCTTCAGGCCCAAATGGCCAGCCACTTGGCTCC
>PVKM010036948.1:0-14616 GCA_004027735.1 Carollia perspicillata | reverse complement strand
GTACTGATTTTTCATCTGGTGACAACTCTGACTTTTTTTAATATTAAATTCATCAAAATGTATTTTCCTCATTTACTTTGTCTCTTTATTGTAGTCGTTGGATGAAAATGAAAAGAACTCTTCCTTTTAATTTACTTATGGCGTAGGGTGTTCGTGGTTCAAAGCTACGGGGAACAAGCTACTTGCTACGTGCTAGCTCTCACCGAGCCCCATCCAGTCCGGCTCGCCGCCCGCCAGCTACATGGCTTGGGGTAAGGTTCTTAATCTCTGTCTGTAAAGTGGTAATTAATAGGCCTGTTTGTAAGGATTCGGTAAAAATGTATGTGCCCGGTGTGTAGTAAGTGCTCAGTATATTTTAGCTATTGAGAGTATTACTGTATTGCCCTGGCTGGTGTAGCTCAGTGGATTGAGCGGGGGCCTGTGAACCGAACAACCACAGTTCGATTCCCAGTCAGGGCACATGCCTGGGTTACAGGCCAGTTCCCAGCAGGGGACGCACGAGAGGCAACCATACGTTGATATTTCTCTCCTTCTCTCCTTCCCTTCCCCTCTAAAGTTAAAGAAATAAAATCTTTAAAAAAAAAGAGTATTACTGTATCTACTTGTATCTTCCTGCCATTCCTTAATGTTCAAACACCTTGGAATGACTACAGTGTGCTAGGGTCTGAGCTTGATCCTGAAAAAAATAATGATGACAGCCCATACCTCAGAATTTATACCGTAAAAGGGAAACAGGTTTGTAAATAAGCAAATGCAACAGTGGCATCAGTTACTCGATTTAAAAGGAAAAAATATTCAAATTTGGCTATATAGGCTATAGTTGGTAGCAAAAATGGTCAATTCTGAAGGCTCAGAAACCTCTGTGAAATGCCTTTAAAAACAATGTTGTCACTTTTCTTATTTTCGTCTAATTCGAAAGCAATAGCTCTTATCCACATGTGTGATGCATAGTACATGTAATTACGTTTCAGGGAATGTTGGCAAGTACTTCTTGCAAGCCCATATTGCCTCAGAATTCTTTCCTGAACCCTTACTAGTAAAAACACATCCAGATTAAGAAAAAAAAAGTTAGCCAACAGCAATTATACCATTGATCGCATGTCGATTTGAGAAATGTTCAAGTATGAAAACTGAACATGCACGGAATCAGCGGGACTGTGGTATGCGTGGAGGGAGCTTCTGTACTTGGGAACTGGTTCAGTCTCCCAGCAGTGAACACCCAGCGAAGTGACTGCCCTCCTGTCTGTCTTTTCCCCATTCCCAATCTATCCTGTACAATGCCTTTTCCACTCAAATATTACCGATGGCTTCCTCCACTCCCATAAAACCAAATTCCAGCCGGCTGTCAACCTCCTTTAGTCTCCTACCTCTCACCCCTCGTCCGTCTGTGCTCCTCCACACCCCTGTGCCTCCCCCGCCCTGCACCTCTCTTTCCCTTTTTGTCTTAGAGAAACCCTTTCCAAAGATGTTTATGCCTCCTTTGGAATAGCCACTGTATTTTCAATTCTATTTACTGCCATTTATTGTCCATGCATTTTTCAGCTCTTTCCCAGTAAAAGTACAGGTTTTTCTTGAAATCCTTTTTATGAGACTACATTTAGGATAGTCTTGAACTCATGTAACCAAACTCCTAAATTACTCCTAGGTTAATAGTTCCAGAGGATTATGTGTGAAGTACTTAATAATCCTTGATAGTAACTATGCTTACAAATGCATAATAGCAAGTACCATGAAGCAGATGAACCTACAGCTACATTAATTTATAAGCTTAATGCCCATAAAAAATTTCACAGCCACTATTCCATGTTAGTGAACTTTTGCACCATTGCCCTTTCATTTTCCATTAGAATTTTTGCCCACGGTTGTTTCCCTCCCTATCACTGTCCTGTGACCCTGCCATTCCGCACGCTAGCAGCACTCACGTTGGGCTGCCATTTCTCTTTCAGTCCCTGAAGTCCATCTCTCTTCTACACACCCAGCCTCGCCTCGCCTAGCACAGGAGGGGAGGCCATATGCACGAAATAATCAAATCGATATTTAAAAATTAATTTATTTTTCTACTTAACTTTTAATAAATGAGAAGAAACAGTAGTCTGTCTCATAAAGAACATTTATAATACATGACAATCCATAAAGCCTCATGGTGAGGTAGGAACAGCTTTGGAAAACAATGCACAGTCATAAAACACACAAAAAAAATTCGGTAAAATGTTGCGGCACTAAAGACATTTGATGTGCTTCTGCATTCAATGAGATGATGGCTGCATTTAACTGTGCCGCATCCGGCCCGAAGGACAGGCTATCGCAAACACAAAACACCACAACGTGGAAGTTCCATGAGGAATCACAGAATACACCGATACACTTCATTGTGCTGTTTCAAGGCAGAACCATGACGTGGGAATTTGCGTCTTTTTATATATAACCACATTATAATTTTATGTTCCACTCCCTTCGGCATCTTTTTGCCGAAGACACTGGGCCATAAAGTTTTTGGTTTGAAAGTTTAAACTGAATGACATACAAAGAGCTCCTATGCCAGTGGAAATGACTGTTAAGTATTCCAGAGCTTGTTAGTAAAAGAAAACAGCATTGCCACACAGTACTGGGAGGGCAACATCAAAATAGTGCTATTACAGTTTCCATATCAGAGGGTCGAACACTGTATTTGACAGTTTCAACTTAAAAAACAGCAAACAAAAAAATCCCCTCCAACTTCCCAAGAGTTTTAACACTGTTTCATGACTTAACTGAAACTCTATTAAAATAAATATTTCTATATTCTAGAATTATTCTCCATATTTATGTATGTGAACATCTTAAGACAGCAGGTAAATGACATCATATCATTCAAATGATATCTGCTTAGAAACAGTAAAAATCTTCAGTCAACTCAATACTACTAAATACTTCACATTAGGTTCCATAGGCCTTTTCCCTCAAACCTTTCAAAAGTTCAAAATTAAAATAAGGATGTGAACAAGACACAAAACATTAACATAGTCTCCTACCTATTGGGATTTTCCAAAGGTGCTCTGGATGGAAATTTTTCCTATTCCAACTACATACCTTAGTTAGTCAAACATTGTTTTCTAAAATGTTAAAATAACATACAGTGAAGTTTTTGAGTTTTTTGACCTTTTTTTTTGTAGGTTCTAGCCCATACTTTTACAATGCCCTACTATCCCACCCCACCCAAAAGCAATCATGTAAGCTGAAAGGTGACGGTGGAGAATTAAATCTCTCTCATCACTAAGGCTGCATTTGGCTTGGAAAAACTTACAGGTTGGTTTGAATTCAGGCACATGCAGCGCCTTCTCAGTAAACTGAGACAACAGACACGGTGCTAAACATTCTAAACACACTGATCTCGCTCAAATACACAAGCCAGGAGAGGTGCACCTCCTAAGACCGATGCAGTATTATAAAACAGCGTATTTAAATATTGGGCATAAGTCTCCTAATTCAGGATATTTCCCTCATTTTCTTTGAGGATGGAATAAACAATTTTGGAAAGAGACATTTAAATCCCACAATATTTAAATATAAAAAGCATTTTTAAAAGATAATACTAATATAGCTAAAAATGGGTTAGAAAGTGCGTTGTAAAGAAATAAATAATTCTCTGCTAAAACTCAAAAGGTGAGCCAGTGGCCACTGATCACGCTATGACAATGTCCTTTGAAAAGAGACACTTCCCGTGGTACCACTTTGTGACATACAAGCTACTTAGAAATGATGAAAAGTGAAATAACTGAAATCTAAAGGCCGTTCCCTTCAAAGCACTCTTGAAAAAAAAAAATAGCCCTTGTTCTAAGCTTATCCACCATCTTTAAAAAAAAATCCTCGTTCAGTTATGTCTTACACACTATACAAACTTAATTAAAAACGACCCCCAAAAAGCATTTGTAAACCCCATTGAGTGTATTTTACCAGTTATCTTATTGTATCATTGCTGAAATATTTCTATAACAAACTGTTTTGAGATCTTAATATCTTGTAGCTTAAAGCGTTAAATCAGGAATGTACGTGATATAGTATAATTTGAAGCTTTCTCTTATTTACTCAATTTCACGTTTAAATACATTTTTGCAAATTCAAAGTAACTACCAGCTTAGGAACTAAATCCTACAATATGATAAGAGTATTAAAACATCAAGATGCATTGCAAATTGGCAGGTTAGGGTTTTGGCCCATTATAGTAAATGTGAACTTACAAACTGTGTTCCTAAAATTACCTCATTCTCATTGGAAAAATCAGCTGTTCTTAAATAGGCCCATTGCCAGCAATAGGCTCACCCTAGAAAAAAACCCCTACCATCTACCACAAAAGATCATCCCTTTAAAAAGTTAACTGTCAAAGGCCAGCGCTTTCATCTTAAGACCCATTAAACAAATTCCAAAAGGCTGCCATCCCAAAAGTAGTCAGCTATAAAAGTCACTGAAGTAGTCAGGAGACCTTGTTTCTAGAAAAATAGAGCAGCTATATGTGATAACTGGTAGTAACATTCATTCTTCTGAAGACAAAAATCTAGTTTCTTCACAAAGCATAATCCCTCTCTTTAACTTAAATACCCTTAAATAATGTGTATGGATTCAAAATCCACAGCAACAACAAAAAGCCAAGAACGATTTCCTGTGTAGGTTTTGTCGCCTCTCCCCAAATACGCCATTACTGGAAGATCTGAGCAATATCAAGACAGGATGACTTACAGAATCTTCACTGTTAATTTGGCCTTAACTCATTTTGCTTTTTAAGAATTTAATATACAAATTGCATTAGCCTTCAGATTTCTTTTCTCTCCCAAGTCAGTGGCTCTTGGCAAAATACAAACATTGCTGGTTGTTTGAAAAGCTGCATTTGAATCCATTTGTATGGGTCACTATGAGATGACTCTGCTGTGAAAAGTTTGTTTAAACACCAATTTGAAAGATTCCGTTAATAATATGCAACTATTAGACTGAGCTGAATGTCCTTAAAAACATTCACTGTATATATTTTGTGAGTAAACTTGCAGTTCAGTGTTTGTGATGCTTATCTTTCAAAGAAAGTAATGCTGGTGAGCGCATCCATGTTTTAAGACTAACTTCGGAAAGAGAAAGCATGTTCAAATTCTCAGAATAATTTAGAAATGTAGTCTTCAATATTACTTTACAATAATCTAAATATTTAATTTGGTAAACATTCTTCCCTGATCTTACTCCCCATATACCCTATTACATGTAAACTATAGTTCAATTTGTTACCTATCTCTCACTGTTTATTAGAATAATACTCAGCAACATAGAATACAGGGTAATAACTGATGTATTATAAATAACCCATGTGAAGAAAAAATGAAACTGCCTATTAATATCCACAAGTCACTCTTAAAATATGCTGCCATTATGCTATGTAATGATCTTAAAGAACCAGTAAATATTACCTAAGTATCAAAGGAAAAGAGCTGGTGGTTTTTAAGTCTAGTACTTATAATCTAACAAACAAAGCATAACACTGGGGGAAAAGAAAAGCAGAGAAATTCCAGTAACAATTTTAATTTATTAATCCCCCTAATTTATTTTTCTCCATGGAAAAACTGGAAATCAAATGTCATTGTTATATAAGGTTTATACTTACTTTAAACAAAAATGTAACATAGTGTTAAAACTGGCTTTCCGAAAAGTGTTACAGCATAGCTGTACTCTGCACTAAGAATCACAAAGTTGTAATATAGAACTCTGTTAAGCAGTCCCATTATGTTCTTATAAAAATAGAATTAAGCTGTGTGACCAGACAAGGACTTCAGTTACACTACTTGGCAAACTTAGAATTTCAATGGAGTCTTTTTCCTCTTGCAGGTTAAAGCAAAAGTCAAATATCACATCTTTTTCAAGACTCACAAAGATGATTCAGGTTGTTTGTTTGGCATTTTTTTAATCTCTATCACAACAGCCGGGATGTTTTCAGCTTTAGTCCTCCTGGGCTTCTCTAGATTGTCACTAAGTTCTAAACAAGAAATGCTAACTGCCGGGGCCTTTTCTGCATCCTTTCCAGAGTGGGCTTGTGGCCGAGTCCCACAACATTGCTTCAAAGCACACTGAGTTCTGCAGGCAAGTTCACAAGGGACTACACCTGATTTAGAGCCTACACTAGCAAATTCAGGCTGAATAGTAGTAGCGTGAATTCCGTGATTATGGAAAACGTCTTTAATGATTTTAGCCACCTGCATGTATGATGTTGGATCTTCACATTTTATGTGAGCAGTGGCAATGATTCTGCTTCCAGCAAGTTGCCAAACATGTAATTCATGAACTTCCTCAACTCCTTCGACATCTCGAAGTTCCTTTACCAAATTTCTGATATCAATTTGTTTAGGAACAGTTTGTAGAAGAATAAGAGCAGATTCCTTAAGTAATGGGTAAGTTGTGTAAAGAAGTATACAAACCATTACAATACAAAGAGTTGGATCTAAATACAGCACCCAGCAAGGACCAGCCTCATTAACTGACGAATGAGTACTATTCATCATGTCTACAAATGCTTTGCAGGGGTCAGGTGTACATGGGTTCACACAGAACTCCCCTTCAGGACAACCTCGCCAAGAAAAGTAAAAGACCAAGGCATTAATTACTACAATCACTGAACCCAAAGCATCTCCAAAGACATGCAGAAAAACTCCACGCATGTTAAGTTGTGCGGTGTTATCCTCCTCATCATCATCATCTTCCAATTCCATATGATCAGCTTCTCTGATAAGATTCCCATTCACTTGTACTTCCGTTCCATCATTTCTGGACTTTTCTGGATCTGCAAAGAAATACAAATTCTGCATCAAATATTCTTAATTTTAAAAATGCGTTTGCGGCAATTTAATATAAATTGACATACTGGGACTAAGCCAGGGCACAATGGCCAGGGATAAATGAAGTAATTAAGATGATAGTTTCCTTATTCTCCTCACCATCCTACCTCCCTCACTCTCATAAAAGTTTCTCTTCCGTGGAAGTGAGGTCCTATGAACATTCCGATGTACTCTCTGGCAAGTACCAAAATGAAAACAAAATTGAATGCTAATGCCCCAAATTAAATGCGACTATGGGTAAGTCTAATACAAAGGCCTGATTTCACACAGAGCTCTGGTCACTTTTTGTCTGTAAGGTGTTATGGTTAACTTTTAAATGTTTATTATGAATATAAACCACAGAGTTTCTTGGTAGAGAGGATTTAGAAACTGACAAATCAACAATATAAAGTTATCAACAATCAGAGTAACCTGAGTAGAAGTTGCAACTAAATGATCATTATCTACCCTACTTTTCTAGAATATTTTTTAAATTTCAGTTTTGAAATATAACTGACATAAAATTGTAAGATTTTGAGAGTGGACACATGGTGACTTGTGATTTGTATATATTATAAAAGAATCCCCCTCTCCTCTATTTAATTAACACATCTATCACCGCACATATTTATCAGGGTTTTTTGTGGAAGGTTTTTTGGTGAGAACATTTAAGTTCTACTCTCTTAGCAAATTTCAGTTACACAATACAGTATTATGAACTACAGTCCCCATGTATTACACAGCTCCTCAAACCTTATTATCTTACAGCTGAAAGTCTGTACCTTTTTTCCAGCGTCTCCCTATTTGCCCATACCCTATCATCACTCTTCAACCAAATGTACTGATCTGTTAAAGGAAATAGGCACACCAGAGCAGCTTGATTTTCTTTGGAATAACACCCTGCCACATGGGAGAGAAAATTCAATATACAACTTGAATTTCATTAACCTAATATGCTGCATCTTGGAAAAAGAGGAAAACTGTCTATGTGGTATCATACAACTAGGTAAATAAATATAAATGGAAAAAACTGGGAGGAAATACAAACTGTTAATCTCATTGAGCTTGGGTGGTAGGGCATTGGTTGACTCCATCTCCTTTCTTTCAACATTTATTTTCCAAATTTCCTTCAAGATTATACTTATAATGAACAGCATCCATTAAAATTTACAGTGAATAAATTACCATCACTCTTATTTTAGTGTGATTGAAAAATCCTAACTGAAATGTTGAACATGCCTTAGAACAGGTCTTAAGACTAGGATTTTCAGGATTCAGGTTTTAGATTTTAGATAATTAACTGAAACATACCATTGCTGTTCAAAAAAAAGAAACATTTTTGAACTCAGGAATAGTCAATGGCATAGCTAGCTAGCCCTGAATACAACATTAAGGCACTTGTTTAAAAGGGCATAAGCACCACTTGGATTTCAAACAGCCAACAACTAAGAACAAATTGGTTATTTTCTCCATTTCCCAGTGGGGCCAAGAAACTGAATTAGGGAGCATTTTTGACCCTTTAAAAACCCGAAGCAGACAGTCTCTTGAAAAGATAGCCTGTTAGGCAGCCAAGGGCGGTAGCGCACTGCAGCGGGCTGTCACCTCCAGACCCTTCTCACAAGCACGGTCCCTACCTACACCGCAGACGTGCCCCGAGGCTGCTAACACCCGGGCTGAAAGGGGTCTCACTAGCACGCCTTCCCCGGCGGGGGCGGGACGTGCACAGAGCGGGAAGGCGACGGCACAACGCGTAGCGCAGGCCGACTTGGGCACCAGGGGGCGTGCGGGCCAACCTGCCCGGGGCCCGGCTGGGGTCTGGATTCTCCAAACCCAACCACCTGAGGCGGCGACTTTCTCTCCTCACCTGTCCCGTCCAGTTTCAGCCCGTTGGAGTTGCTACTATTGGTCACTAGGGTGTTGGTCTCCTCCTGGTCCGGTCTCTGGCTGCCTGGGCTCACGTTGTTATCGCTGTCCCCGGAGCGGTTGCTCTTGCTGCGGACCCCCTTGGAGAGGCCGTGGCTGTGGCCGTGACCCCCGTGCGAGTGGCCGTGGCCGGAGTTGTTGCCGAAGCCGCTGTGATGGTGGAAGAGGCAAAGCCCCAGCACGTTGACCACCAGCCCCGCCACGCCGACCCCGAGGACCACCAGCGGCTGCTGCATCTCGTGCGGCTCGATGAAGCGCTCGATGGCCTCCAGCAGGATGGCGAAGCAGAGGCCAGTCAGGAAGATGGCGTTCACCAGAGCCCCCATCACTTCGGCCCGGATCCAGCCGAACGTGTTCTTCTGGGTGGCGTGGGTCCGCCGGGCGAAGCGCTCGGCCACCAGTGCCACCACTAGCGCCAGCACGTCCGACAGCATGTGGAAGGAGTCGGAGAGCATCGCCAGCGACGAGGTCACCCTGCTCACCACCACCTCCAGCACCATGAACATGAAGGTCAGCATCAGCATGCACAGAAGCCGGCCGCGGTTCCGACCCCAGCACCCCATGGCTGCGGCTCAGGGGCCCGCCAAGCGCGGCCCGGACACTTGGGAGGCGGTGGCTGCGACGCGCCGAGGGTCGTTCTACGACCCCGCAAAGGAAGGAGGACGGCGCGGGGCTCTCGCCACCCGAGCCTGGCCGCTGAGGGGCCTCCGGGGCGGGAGGGAGGTGAGCCCCGGGTCAAGCCGCCAAGCCTTTGCGCCTGTGGACGTCCCCGGCGGGCCGGCGGCGCGCAGCTCCTCAGGCGTCGGTCCTCGGAGCCGGGGCGGAGGCCCGGCTCAGCCCCAGCAGCCTCCACACCCGCAGCGGGCCGGCGGAGGTGGCGGCGTTGGGGAGCTGGGGTTACCGGAGCCTGGGGACCAAGAGCTCGATCAGGAGCAAGAGCTGGCGGTCAGCGGGGGCGGGCGACAGGCAGCTCCGCGCTGCGAAGGCTCCGAGCATCTGCAGGTTTTCAGCACAGGTCTCCCCTCCGCTGGTCGCCCGGCTGTGGCTCGGCTTGAGTAGCCGACGCCGGGGCAGCTAAAAAGGCGGCGGCCACAGCATCTGCACTCGGCCCGGTGTCGGGCGCCTTCTTCGCCCCCCCGCCTTTGCAGACGGTTTACAAAAAAACTTTGCTTTGCACTCGGAACCCCCGTTTTCACACGGACCCGAGTGTGACAAGGCTTCGACGCACCGCCCATCGGGCCCGGCACGCTTACCTATTGGCTAGGATTCCTTCACGACAGCCGCCTCATCCCGCCCATCTGTGTTCGCTATTGGATGAAGTCTCCGCGGAGCGGTAGGGGGCGGTGCCGCGGCTTCAACAGATGGGGGCGGGGCCTTTCCCTCCGAGCCGGGCGTGGGCTGGGGGGCCGCGGCCGGGTGCAGCGGCGGGCGTCGTGGGGGAGGGTCGGGGGCGCGGGCCGCGTGCAGCAGGAGGGGGAGGGGCAGGCGGAGTTCCAATATTTGGCGGGGCCTCCACTCTAACGCGGCGGATCTTCGCAGCCCACCACACACCTGCGGGGGACGGGTAGCAAACAGACTTTGATCCTGGGAGCCGAGTCCACGTGGGGCGGGCCGCTCGGCCGCTGTGTGATGGACTGCAGCCAGGGAGGGGTCGGGAGGGACCCTCTTGTGTGCCGGGCCTTGATGTGCGCCTTCCTGTCAAAAGAACCTAGATTAGGCGACAGACTCGTAAACAAGTGCCACACGTAACTTGTGGCTCTGCCCAACACCGATCTGAGGAGTTAGCACTTCAGGGCAGTCCTGAGACCAAATCCTTGTGTTTCGGTAAAGCAAATCACCCATATCACCGTCATCCCTAGACGATCTTGTGTAAAATAAGATACTTGTCACTGATAATCTAAGGACAGTTTAGGGTAGGGACTTCAAAGCGGGAGAAACCGGGGTTCTGGTCCTTCCCCGCTCGTCAGCTGTGTGAATTTGGGTAAGTCAACCAATCTGTCTAGACTCGTTTCTTCGTCTGTAAAGATTAAACAAGAGGGATGCACAAGATGCCTTCTGACTCTTAAATTCTAAGGCTCTGTGATTTAACAAACATTTTATTTATAGTCTACAAACAGCGGAACCCTGTGTTGGTTGCTATGGGGAAGAGGAGGGGCAGTAAGAATACAGAAAAATGATCTTCTGTCCAGGTGGAGGTAAAATATGAACATAAAATTTTAAGATTACCATGAAATACTCTTAATAAATTATGCCACACTACTTTAGATTAGGTGTATATGTGCTGTGGTCTGGAGACTGGTTAATCTGGAAATGAAGGTTCCCTGAGCCTAAGCGCGGGGGAGGGGTGACTGGAATCTCAGTCGCCTGAGCTGGGCCACCAAAGGCCTCACCACAGCCCCTGAACTGAAGGAAGGACCCCCAGCTGCTCTGGACGTCACAAGACCAGTGCAGTGCTAGTGCCCCAGGATTGGCACGAAAGAGTGTTTGAAGCTGTACTAGTTTGCATTTTTTAGTATCTCTGTAATTTTTTTTCACTTGTATGAGGTGTTTCTGATCTGTCCCCCCAGACTAGAGAACTCATCTTCTACTGTTGTCCTGCAGGAATGGGAAAGAGTGGAGGAGAGTTTCCAAAACATTATAAAGGAAGAATAGCTATGATGGGATGATTAATTGGGTAGTGGGAGGGTGGACCCTAAGGAGGAGAAGTTAACAAAGATAGTCCAGTGTTTTTAACCTGACAAGGAAGATACTGCCTTAAGCAGGTGAGGAAGCTGGGGAAGGTGCAGAGGCAAAGAACCGAATTTAAGGGCAAGCAGCCCTCACCGAGCCCCTTTTTAATGTGCTGAACTTGAAGGGAAGTCTGGATGAAGTTAGTGCTAAGGAGTAGGGAGATGGGTTGGGGACTTTCCTAATGTCCTCTCCTTATGGGCAGGAGTGGACAGTTGGCGTTTATCTGAACATACGTGCAAACACAGCTTCAAACCTTTCGACCAGACTTCCTATTCGGAAATTGGGGGTCCACTATGGGTCAAGCATATCTTTCGGAAATGGTCAGGAGGCTGTTGGAAGACCACTTTGCCTCCCATTGGGACCTGCTGTGTCTCTTTTTTCCAATATTTTATTTATTTATTTTTAGAGAGAGGGGGTGGGAAGGAGAGAGAGAGGGAGAGAAACATCAATGTGTGGTTGCTGCTCTTGTGTCCCCTACTGGGGACCTGGCCTGCAACCCAGGCATGTGCCCTGACTGGGAATCGAACCGATGACCCTTTGCTTCACAGGCCTGTGCTCAATCTACTGAGCTACACCAGCCAGGGCTGCTGTGTCTCTGTATCTAAAAAAAAAAAAAGGATTCCTCCAAATGTGAGAATTTAATGCCAAAGAGGAAGCAAGGGGGAGATGTAGATGGTGGGGATACTCAGCAAACAGGGTAGCTATACCTTCAGTAACTAAGCAGCCTGAATTGGGAGATGTTAGGCCCCTATAAAAACAGGCTGTTAGGTTCAATTCAACTCAACAGTCACCTGTGAGAACTAGTTTGTGCAAGCATTTTTTTCTCTTGTAAGCCATTTCCCAGACAACGTGCTTTATTCTATCATAGCCATGGGTGGGGAGTGGGGAGTAGGAGGTACATTTTCCAGGTTGTAAAAAGTTATGGTCACGTACTTCATAAAGAGTAATATCATTTACATAATGGCAAAACAGTTCAGTCAAATAAACTGCCTTTTTCCTAGCATTGTGTAGAAAAAAATACTTTGGTAGCCTGATTCTGATTGGTCCTATCACAGCTGGTTTTCCCAGCGCAGGGTCAACTCAGCCAGGAGTGGGTTAAAACAAAGGGTAACGGTACCCTTAGTCACCACCACCCCTGGGGAGTGTGGCCCCAGGTTAAGTCAAACAGCTTGGCTTTTCTTCCTAATTTTTAAGAACTCTCCTGATCATTTGCTTACTACCCAAACCGACTGAACTCAGCATACTTTAAAGATGAGAGAACAATGCTTGCTTTGGAAAGAGACTGCCAGTTTGAGAGAAAGTCAAATGTTTAACACAAACTCTGCCATCTCAGAGCCCTCTGAGTAGGACCTCTCCCAGCTCTCTGTGCCTAGCTCCTCCAACCCAGAGCTCCAAAGGCTAGTCTGCAGATTATCAGTCCAAAACATGGGTTTAAGAGGATTCTTATAAAAAGCTGCTGAACACAGACCCACGTCTGAGTCTTGGTTATCAAACATTATGAGCGTCTGAAGCTGTACCATGGAAAGACCGAGGAAGAAAACCGTGTGAAAACCAGGTTGCACTGGATTGTGGTGGTTGACAGTAAATCACTTCTAGTGTTCCAACTTAAAACAAAAAAGGTTGGGGAAATCAGATCTATTTTATTTTGGAATGCACTTAAATAATTATTACAGATATAAACTAAAATCTCTGGCAACAATACCAGGGCCAAGGTTTGAATTTTTAGCTGCTTCCCGAGGGAACAGGCAGTAGAACAAAGAATAAACAAGTAACAATGCAGTAATAAAACCCAGAAATATCACAAAAGGGCTCAGAGGTATAAGGGAAATCCTATAAAAGGGTCAGAACAGGAAAACCTACAAGGAAGCAAAGGGAAAACAGGAACAGAGCAGGGAGCAGAATGTGTACTGAGGGGCCTGGGACAATCGCTCGTTTTTTTGTATTTGTTGGTTAAGCTAAAGAACGGCAGGTGAGGGTGCCGCGCCAAGGAAAACTCATTTCTCTCAAAGACTGAAAACTGGATTTACGTTCTCCAGGTCATCTAGAAATAAAGGTACTGACACCTATACAGAGAGGCTCATTAACAGCATTTGTGAATTTCTTGGGTGCAGTGTCCCATAAACACAAGAAATTGTTGAAGACTCAGGTGGTCAGTTGGAAAGTTCAAGCTGAATGTCAGTTGTAAGGTTTAGACTGAATGCCCATTGTTCAGCCCTTCTACTCTGGAAGCCAGAGAGTGTAATCAAAGGACAAAGTACTGAAGTCGTAAAAAAATGAAGTTCAATTTTTCAAGCGTGTTTCTGTGGCTCTGTCCATCACATATACATAAAGACGATGCTGACTAGGGCCGCATTTTGAAAGTACCACACACCTACTTAGTTTCAGAAGGTCCAGGGAACTGATCCTTAAAAGTTCCCGTGTGACTGTGGACAAGTTATTAAATCTCTCTAGGCCTCACTTTTCACATCTTTTCAGTGAGGAGTGTAAGAGACGGTGTCTTAACTGGAGTTTAGATGTGAGTCGAGGGCAGGATGCTGCCTGGGTGATACTCCCAGGGGGGCCTGTCAGGCCACCTGTACTTAGTGTCAACCTGAATCCGGGGCTGGCTTTTCAACTTGCGGATTCAGGAACTGCATTTTTATCATTTCACCTGGGAGGAACCGATTCACATGGACTCAAAATGGACTAATTTGCTGACCAGATTCCCATTTGGTTCACTTTCTCTGTCTAGAGGAGAGAGCTCATTGCACAGAGCCTGCCTGCCTCCCTCTCGCTGGGCAGGGCCTCTCAGAAGGAAGGCGGCAGGGAGAGAGGAGAACGAGACCCTCGAGAAGCTGCATCTTCTATGGAGGGAAGCATTTCCTCTCTCCTAGACTGTAAAAGCCTCCTGCCTGTCTCCACTTATACGCTCTGCCCTCCTGTTCCTGAGTTATACTCCTTTTTGCTGCCAGAGTGATCTTTTCAAAACCCAGATCTGGCCATTGCTAAATACACATCCTCCACCACCACCACCGTCACAGCTGCGATCCTTCAGCGGTCTCCCAGCGCTCTGAGAAGAACCAAACTCAAGTGCACACAGCTCGGCATGGTCCCCAGCCTCCTCCTGTCTCTCTACCTAACGGCACTGGCCTTTCCGACC
>PVKM010036947.1:0-14624 GCA_004027735.1 Carollia perspicillata | reverse complement strand
CCAGAGTTGGTCCCAAAGAGGGGGCATCCTAACAGCTGAGACAGACAAATTTCACTTTGCTATTACAAGGAACCTGCAAGATACTGCATATCTGCATCATTATTTCTACCTTATTCTTACATCTTCTATTTGAATAATATTTTGGTATTCCTCTTCCTTCTGTTTAGTCTTCTTTGTTTGGCTGAGCATATTGTATCGAATGACAGATTTCCCATTCTCTCAGTCATAGTGTATTGTTAATTTAATGTTTTTCACTTTGCCTGTGTTCCATTAGCACACTACTGAAGGTCCAACACTCCTTATTCTTGATATCTAGATTCCATACATTCTGTCATATGATTGTTACTCTAATATTATTGTAAATAATAGCTGTTCCATACTATTGTAAATACTATACAACACCCCTCCGAGCTCCTAGCCCACTACATGGTTTTCTAAACTCTATTACTGTAGTGGTTACCTCAATTCTCTCAGTCACCATACCTATCTACTATCCTTTATTCTCACCTTACCTCAGAATCTGACATTTCACAACCTCACTGCTGTCTAGATCTAACTCACAAGCCTTCCATCCCCAACAAGAGACTTACATTCATTCCACCGTGTCTAAAAGCAACTTGTTGGGTGATGTATCACAGTTAATACTACACATAGCCAAAAGATTTCCTGCCTCTTCTTTACCAGCTGCTACTGTAAATAACATACAACACTCTTTTGCTGTCTTAAACCATTTTGCCTTACCCCTCCAACAGATCACAAAGAAGAACAAGAGGAAGCAGTGAACACTAGGATACCTGAGGAGACTGCACCACTGAACCTCACAGGCACTCTATCACAGAAGCTCACACCATAAACCAAGAGAGCCAGATCAGATGAATTTGAGAAGCTGAGGCTAATAAGAAGAGTCTCACAAACAATGGGAAGACAAAGAAACAATCCCCAAATGAAAGGGAAGGAGGAAACATCAGAAAGAATGATAAACAAAATAGAGGCAACTCAACTATCAGATGTTGAGTTCAAAGCAATGGTCACCAGGAATCTCCATGAGCTCACAACCAATTACCAGAAACTACAAGGAAGCTACAATGAACTTGCTGCAAATTATATCAATATGAAAAAGAAAATAGAAAATATCAACAAGGGCCAAGAGGAAGTGACAACAAAATATCTGAACTGAAGAACACAGTAGAGGGAATCAAAAGCAGGATAGATAAAGCTTAAGATTGGATCAGTAACGTGTAGGACAAAATAGAAAAAAAAAAAAAAACACCCAGAAAGAGCAGGAAAAGGATAAGAGGCTCAGAAAGAATGAAGAAGGATTAAGAGAAATACAAGACAATATGAAAGGAAATAATATCCGAATAATAGGGATAACAGAAGGAGAAGAAGAAGAAAAGGGGATAGAAAACCTGTTGAAAAAGTAATGATGGAAAACGTCCCTGATCTGATGAGAGAAAAAGTCACACAAATCCAAGAAACACAGAGAGTCTGGATCAAGAGGAACCCAAAGAGGTCTACTCCAAGACACATCATAATAAAAATGGCAAAATTCCAAGACAAAGACAGAATATTAAAGGCTGCAAGGGGGAAAAAGGAAATAACATACAAGGGAGTCCCAATAAGGTTAGCAACCGACTTCTCAATGGAAACACTTCAAGCCAGAAGAGAATGGCAAGAAATATTCCAGGTAATGAGAACTAAAGGACTGCAACCAATGACACTTTACCCAGCAAGACTTTCAATCAAGATAGAAGGCCAAATAAATAGCTTTTCAGACAAAATAAGTCTAAAAGAATACACCTCCACCAAACCAGCTCTGCAAGACATGCTAAAGTGTGTGCTATAAGGAAAGGAAGGAAAAGAGAGACAGAGAGAGAGGAACACAGATACAAAGATGACAATGAATAAGAACCTTAAATGTAAATGGATTAAATGCTCCAATTAAAAGACATAGAATAGCTGAAAGGATAAGAAAGCATGACCCACACATATGCTGCCTATAAGAAATCACTTTAGGACAAAAGACCTACACAGGTTGAAAGTAAAGGGCTGGAAACAAATATTCCAAGCAAATGGACAGGAAAAGAAACCTGGGGTACCAATACTCATATCAGACAAAGTAAACTTCCAAAGAAGGGCCATAAAGAGAGACCCAGAAGGTCACTTCATAATACTCAAGGAAAGAATCCACCAAGAAGACATAAACATTTTAAATATTTATGCACCCAATGTAGGAACACCCAAATGCATAAAGAAAATCTTAGAGGACTTCAAGAAGGATATTGACATCAACACAATTATAGTAGGGGAGTTTAACACCCCACTGTCAAAAATGTACAGATCTTCCAAAAAAATATCAAGAAAGATATTGTGACATTGAAAAAAGCCCTAGATGAAATGGACTTAACTGATATATATAGAGCCCTTTATCCTAAAGAAGCTAAATACACATTCTTTTCAAATGCACATGGAACATTTTCAAATACAGACCACACGATAGGACACAAAACAAGTCTCAACAAATTCAAGAACATTGAAATCATACCAAGCATTTTCTCTGACCACAAAGGACTGAAATTAGGAACCAACCCCAAGCAAAAAACAAACAAACAATAACAACAACAACAACAAAAACCAAACACTCAAAATCATGGATATTGAATAGCATGCTATTAAACAATGAATGGGTCAAGAATTAAATTAGGGAATAAATCAAAAAGTTCCTGGAAACAAATGAAAATGAATTCACGACAACCCAAAACTTATGGAACACAGCAAATGCAGTCCTGAGAAGGAAGATCATAGTATTACAAGCCTACCTAAAAAAAAATACAAACATTCAAATAAACAACCTAACCCTATACTTACAAGAACTCAAGGAACAATAAGAAAGACAGCTCAGAGCTAGTAGAAGGAAGGAAATAACCAAGATCAGAGCAGAATTAAATGACATAGAGACAAAAAGCACAATTCTTAGGATCAATGAATTAAGGAGCTGGTTCTTTGAAAAGATAAATAAAAATTGACAAGCCCTTAAGCAGGCTCATCAAGAAAAAAAAGAGAGATGACCCAAATAAACACAATTAAAAATGAAAGAGGAGAGATTACAACTGTCACCACAGAAATACAAAGGATCATAAGAAATTACTATGAAGAACTGTATGCCAAGAAATTTGAAAACCTAGGTGAAATGGACAAATTTCTAGAAAAAAATATAATCTCCCAAAACTCAGTGAAGAAGCAGAAAGCCTGAACAGATTAATCACAGCAGATGAAATTGAAGCAGTAATCAAAAAACTCCTGCCACACAAAAGCCCTGGACCACATGGTTTCACAGGAGAATTCTGCAAAACATGTAAGAGCTAACCTCTCTCCTTCACAGACTACTCGAAAAAATTCAAAAGGATGGAAGACTCCCAAACTCTTTTTATGAAGCCAACATTATCCTAACCCCAAAACCAGGTAAAGACAGAACAAAGAAAGAAAAGTTCAGGCCAATATTGCTGATGAACATAGATGCTAAAATCCTCAACAGAATATTGGCAAACCGCATCCAACAATACATTAAAAAGATCATACACCATGACCAAGTGAGATTCATCCCAGGGATGCAAGGATGGTTCAACATTCACAAATCAGTAAATGTAATACACCACATAAACAAAAGCAAAGACAAAAAAACACATGATCATATCAATAGATGCACAAAAAGCATTTGATAAGGTACAGCACCCATTTTTGATGAAAACACTGAGCAAAGTGGGAATAGAGGGAGCATTTCTCAACATAATAAAGGCCATATATGGGAGACCTACAGCCAACATCATATTCAATGGGCAAAAACTAAAATCTTTTCCACTAAGATCAGGAACAAGACAAGGTTGTCTACTTTCACCACTTCTATTCAACATAGTATTGGAAGTCGTAGCCACAGCAATCAGACAAGAAAAGGAAATAAAAGGCATCCAAATCAGAAAAGAGGAAACAAAACTGTCATTACTTGCAGATGACATGATTGTGTACATAGAAAATCCTGTAGACTCCACCCTAAAACTGCTCAACCTAATAAATGAATTTGGCAAAACAGCAGGATTTAAAGTCAATATCCAGGAATCAAAGGCATTTTTGTATACCAACAATGAAACAGCAGAAGCAGAAATCAAGAAAAAAATCCTATTTGATATAGTAAAAAGAAAAATAAAATATCTAGAAATAAACCTAACCAAAGAAGTAAAAGACCTGTATGCAGAAACTTACACAACACTGAAGAAAGAAATCAAGGAAGACAGAAACAAATGGAAACATATACTGTGTTCATGGATTGGAAGAATTAACATCATCAAAATGTCCATTTTTGGGCAAAGCAATTTATAGATTCAATGCAATACCTATTAAAGTACTAATATCTTATTTCACAGACATACAGCAAACACTTCAAAAATTTATATAGAAACATAAATGACCCTGAATAGATTCTGCTCTTTTGAAAAGAAGAACAAAGTAGGAGGGATCACAATACCTGACACCAAACTGTATTATAAGGCCACTGTAATCAAAACAGGCTGCTACTGGCATAAAAACAGGCACATAGATCAATGGAACAGAATAGAGTACTCAAAAATAAACCCAAGTCTCTATGGTCAGTTAATATTCAACAAAGGGGGTAGAGAACTGGACAGCTATGTGCAAAAAAATGAAACTCGAGCACCAACTTATGCCATACACAAAAATAAATTGAAGGTGGATCAAATACTTAAATATAAGCTGAAACACCATTAAAGTCCTAGAGGAGAACATAGGCAGGAAATTCACTCAGATATTTCACGCAGCAACATTTTTACTGATTTGTCCCCTAGAATAATGGGCATAAAGGAAAAAATAAACAAATGGGATTTCATCAAAATAAAAAGCTTTTGCACAGCCAAAGAAAACAGCATTAAAATAAAAAGAGAACCAACCATACGGGAAAACATATTTGCCAATGATACCTCAGACAAAGGTTTAATCTCCAAAATATATAAAGAACTTGTACAAATCTACTCTAAGAAGACAAGCAATCCAATTAAGAAATGGGCAAAGGACTTGAATAGACGCTTCTGCAAAGAAGACATACAGAGAATCCAGAAACACATGAAAAGATGATCAGTATCACTAGCTGTCAGAGAGATGCAAATTAAAACTACAATGAGATACCACTTCACACCAGTGAGAATGGCCATCATAAACAAAGCAACGAACAAGTGTGGATTTCTATACAGCAGAAAGAAAGATCTCCTACCCTATGCAACAGCATGGATGGAACTGGAAAGCATTATGCTAAGTGAAATAAGCCAGATGGTGAAAGACAAATACCATATGATCTCACCTTTAGTAGGAAGCTAAGCAACAAACCAAACAAGCAAGCAGAATATAACCAAAGACAGTGAAATAGAAAACAGGCTGAGAGTAAGAGGCTGAGATTAGGGTAGCATCCTGAAGAAGACTTAAATTAAGTCCTTTTGAAGTAGTTTATGAGCAGCCTTTCCAAGTTTCTTTTATAAGAATACTCCCTTTAAATGTAGAACATGAGTCAAGAATCAATATGTACAACATCTAGGTCATACTAACAATTTTGCACATTTGCTCACTGAAAGTCCATCTTGCCATCAGATCAGCCCTTAAACCTGGTCCAGCAAGGATATTGAGTCTTACTGAAGACCTAAGAAGACTCAAGGTCCTTAACAGCAGTTAGCTGAGAAATGGTCCCTATGATATCCTGCTGACAACACGCTCTTCCTTAAAGCTCACAGGAATCAAGCCTTGGATCCACCACACATGGATAAAGTGGGTACCTGCTGAGAGGGTTCAGATCTTGCTACTGCTGTTGATACTGTAAGGGAAAACTGGACCTGCACTACTGAATGAGCTTGAAATTTTCTCTTAGAGAAAGGGGCAGTGGCTCCCAAAGCTAAGTGACAATGTTGCATTTTCTTTTTTTACTTTTCCTTCTTTTCTGAATTTCCCAGATAGTGGCTCCCAAGAAAAATTAATTCTGCTGTGGATGGTTGCCTCACAAAACCCTGTTCAGGGCTAGATCATGGGGATCCTTCAGTCTCTCTAGTTTCTGACCCCTCACTAAACACTTGATTGTTTGTTTGCACAGTAGATCTAACTTCAGAAGCCCATCTGCAACACTGTCTCGAAACATGAAGCAGTCTAACAGCTTTGCTAACAAGCTGTTAGATGTGATGAACACATCAGTGCCATCCTCAAGACACTGCATATGCCACCTTCCAAAGATAGTAATCCTCCTCCTTCACCTAAAGGCTTCAGTCCATTCCTGATCCACACATCCTCTTTCTTTGTTATCTAGTAAGAATCTCTGGACAAGGGGATAGGTAAGACTATGGTCTTTGCCAGTAGGAAGTAACTACAAAATATTGAGACCTTTGTCCATTTACATTTGTAAGATTACAAGGGTTCAGAGTATCAAAGGGGAGATTTTTATTATAAAAATGTCAGTTGGGGCACCAGGGGAGTCTCCACCCATAGGCCAAGATGACAGTAGGGGGAGAGTTCTTACTCTGAGTACTCCAAAAGCTAGAAATATGAATGGATAGGACTGGTGCCCACACAGAAAACTTGAAAGATGAATGGATAGAGCCCTGAGCATGCCCAAAACTAGAAAGATGAATAGATGTGGCCCTGGCAAGCTAAAAGCTAGAAAAATAATTGGATTAGAAAAAATGTCCTGCCATCTCTATCCCTATAAGAACTGTGGGCTTGAGCAGGATTGAGATGGTTTTTGAGATGGGAGCCCACCATTCTCCCAGGTTGTACAACACCTGAATAAACCTCTTTTCTTTTGCACCAGCACCTGCCTCATCAGCTTGGCATTTTATGGTGAGAGGCACTCAGTCCTCGATTCTTGTTCAGCAACAGTTTAGTAAACTCATCTTCCTACTGGTAGCATGTGAGAATTTTTGTTTCCCCACACTCAGAAACTATCATTAACAGAATTTCAAAATTAAGAAATGGGAAATGGAGAGACCAAAGAACTTACATGTACTACCTATGGACATGAACTAAGGGGAGTGGGGAATGCTGGAGGCTAGGGGTGTGTGCAGGGAGGAGGATAAAGGGGAGAAAACATTAAGACAACTATAATAATATTATTAAAATATATTTAAAAATGAAAATTAAAAAATGTAGCTAGTTTTTTAAATGGAAAAATAGTATTTCATTGCTATTTTATTTTTCTGATTTTATTGTATTTTTATTGTGGTAAAGTGTATACAAAGTCTGTCCAGAAGTTATCCAGTCATATAATGTGAAAAATAGAGATATCTATTGGAGAAGATACAAGATACAAGGAACATTGTACATAGGACAATGACATCTCAATCCCCTTCAAAGTAGGCACATTGGGACCTCACACAGTTCTCCCAATTGCCATCAGATGCCCCATTGTATTTTCCTGAATCCTGTCAATGGTCTGAAATCTCTTCCCTTTCAAAGATCATTTTAGTTTTGGAAAAAGCCAGAAGTTGCGGAGTGTCAAGTCTGGGCTGTAGCAGGGCTGAGTCACCTGGATAATTTGATTTTTAGCCAAAAAACTCTGTCTGAGACATGATGCTCAAGTGGACACATTGTCATGATGAAGCTGCCAATCACCAGTTGCCCACAGCTGCAGCCTTCGGAATTATCTGAATAGTTTCCTTGGAGGAATGTTCAAGCTTAATGCAAAATTTGATGCAGATTCATTGTTCTACTTGCTAGGTCATTTTTAATGCAATGGCCACACAATACACATGCTTACTCAATGACATCTACCACTCCCACTGACTAGTACAGTGAGGTCATCATTGTTCATACATGTGCATTCCAGTCCACTCTCCTTGGCTGCCAGGTTACATGATGTTGCACAAACCATTCTCGTATATTAATGAACCCTTAATAAGCCAATGGCTGGGCTCTTACTGGACAGATCTTGCATAACAATATTTACCAATTTAATCATTTTAAGTGTACTGTTCACAGGCATTAAGTACATTCATGTGGTTGGGCAACTATCACCGATATCCAATTCCCAGAAAAATTTTTTCTTCCCCATCTGAAATTTTCCATTCAACACTAACTTTTCATTTTCTTCTCCCTCTTTTCCCAACCCCTTAAAACAACCATTGTACCTTCTGTATGAATTTTACTATTCTAGATATCTCATTTAGATACAATCAAAAGATACTTGTCCTTTTGTGATTGGCTTATTTCATCTACCATAATGTCTTTAAAGTTGATATTTTGTTTTAAATATATTTTATTTGTGAGATGAAGCAATGTTTATGTTTACTTATTTATATCTCACTTTTTGTGTATGAATTGCTTAATTATATGAGGAACATCCATGAGGAATATTATCAGCTAAAAGTATCTGAAACCCTCATTAATAGTGGCTTAAACTAATACAGGTTCATTTTTGTTTCTTTGCACATACAGGAGTCTGGAATTAACCAGCTGCCGGTGGTAATGGTTCAGCAGCTCAATGGTATATTTGTAAGATTACTTCCCTAACTTCAGCTATCCTATCCTTATTCAAGGCAGGAAGAATGAGGTAAGTAATATGTATAAAATATGTACTTTTAATAAAGGGAACATAAATTTTCCTAGAAATGCCCTTCTCCTCTAGCAGACAGTTACTTCAGCATTGTGTCATATCATGCCCCTATTTCCCACTGAGGCAGGCAATAGAGAAGGGGCTTGTGAATGCTTGCTGAGTCAGACAATCAACAGTGCATGGCTCTCTGACTATCTATTAGAATGCCTTATTGATTTGTAAAAGTTCTCTGAATATTAACAATATTAAATCTGTTGTCACATTTGCTTAGCAAATATATTTTCTTATTTGCACTTTAACATTGTTTAAACATACAGAGATTAATGTGTTTTATTGTTAGGGCTTATACATTTTTAATTTTATGGTTTTTCTTTTGTTCCTCTGCTTACAAAAGCCTGGTCCATTCTGACAAAAAATGAATATTCTTTCATAGTTTCTTCTTTATCTTTCATATTTTCATTTTCATTTTATATTTTAACTTTTTTTCTTTTAAAAATATATGCTATTACAGTTGTCCTAATATTTCCCCCTTTGCCCTCCTCAACCCACAACCCCTCCACCCTTCCTGAGGCAATCCCCACACCATTGTTCATGTCCATAAGTCATGCATATAAGCTCTCTGGCTACTCCATTTCCTATACTGTACTTTACATACCCATGGCTATTTTGTAACTATCTATTTGTACTTCCTTTTTTTAGTTACCATTTTTAAAATTTCAATCGTTATTCAAGTACAGTTCAATCCTTTTACCACATCCCAGCCCACCCACCCAGCCCTCCCCACCTCCCTCCTATTTCCAGCCCCACCTTGTTAGTGTCCATGTGTCCCTTATACTTGTTCCTGCAAACTGTTCACCCTTTCCCCCTGAAATTCCCTCCCCTCTCTCCTCTGGTCACTGTCAGCCTGTTATTTATTTCAGTGTCTTTGGTTATATTTTGCTTGTTCATTTGTTTTGTTGATTAGGTTCCCGTTAAAGGTGAGATCATATGGTATTTGTCTTTCACCACCTGACTTATTTCACTTAGCATAATGCTCTCCAGTTCCATCCATGCCATTGCAAAGGGTAGGAGCTCCTTCTTTCTTTTTGCTGCATAGAATTCCATTGTGTAAATGTACCATAATTTTTTGATCCATTCATTTACTGATGGGCACCTAGGTTGCTTCCAACACTTGGCTATTGAAAATTGTGCTGCTATGAACATTGGGGTGCATAGGTTCTTTTGGATTGGTGTTTCAGGATTCTTAGGATGTAATCCTAGAAGTGGAATTGCTGGGTCAAAAGGCAGATCCATTTTTAGTTTTCTAAGAAAAATTCCATACTGTTTTCCATAGTGGTTGTACCAGTCTGCAATTTAGAAACTTGGAATGTTACCCTGTTTGATTTCGTACCTGAGACCAGAGAGGAAGTGATTCAGGGAGATAGATGAAGTAGAACAGAGGAAACAAATTTAATCTACTACCACTGAACATGGGAAAAACAACCTAGTCATGCAAACTGTGCAAGAAAGTAGCTCATGTTTAAATGTTCAGTAGTCAGTAGTGGATACGGTATACTCTTGAGGGACTGTTTAAAGGCAAGAGATGTTTTGTGGCAAACTGCAAATTTTGACTGGAGAGAATAGAAAACAAAGACACTGGCTCAATTTCATAAATAAGAGGTGAGTATGAGTATACAAATGGAAAGAAAACACAGAGATCAATTTTACAAGCAGCTGTGACATGGAAAATCCTGTTAGCCTGAGTTAGCCTGATGTAAAGTCCAAAATTTGCTGAGAGGCACCAGAGAAGTAAAGCTAGAACTGCCATTAGCACAGTGGTCAAAGGTAGTTTTCTAAATTTTATTTTTCAGCTACAGTTGATATTTAATATTATTGTATATTAGTTTCAAATGTACAGCATAATGATGAACAATCATATAATGAAAACTAGTTTTATGAAAGGTAGAGGAAAAATGGCTTAGTAAAGCCATTTCCTATGTTCTGCATTAACCTAGGGCTGGACACTCTCTATGCAGAAAGTGAAATTACTTCAGGGTGACAGCCAAGTGACATCCCAGCCCTGTATGATAATGAAAAAAATATACAAATATGTGAGATATTTTAGGCTTAGAAAAAATATCTTCCCATATGTTTGCATGTAACCCCATCTGTCTTCAATAGAGAAAGATGACAAACTGAAATTGACAACAAATTTCCCAAATTACATTTCTCTGCTCCAAATAGAAACTACATAATGGCCTAAAGAATAATCTGTAAATTCCTATCCCCTGGTATCAATAAAAATAGCATCATGGTATTTTCTAGTTACCATGAAACTGCAAGGCTAAATTTAAGAAATAAATATTGTATGACGATGCAATATTTCTCCATATTTGTTTGCATTCTCTGTGTTGGATAGTTAATTGGGTGCTCAGATTTACAGCTGCTTTGATAGAAACTAATAACATTGATGAATATTAACCTTGGAAGAGACCTTTGCATTCAGTCACTTGTTAGCTGTCTCTGGTCATCATTTGTGGCAATGATGGCTCTGTTTTGAGACTGCAGTTCACTGCAGAAGTGTTTGTTCATCAAGGAGGAGGTATTGAATAGAATTGAAAAATACAATAAAAATAAAAAAGAAAACTGTGCAGAAACATCCATTTAACTAATTATTCTTCTTCAGCTGGTTTTTTAATGGCACTCAGTATTTCCTTAAGACTTAAGTTGGGAGTCTTCCCATTTTTAACCAAATATTTACCTATCCCTTGGACTGACTATTTCAGGTCATTTTTGAGAATTGCATGAATTGAGAGCTTTGTTCATAATATTGAAACTTCGGACTCACAATTATATTTTCACTATGCTTTTTGTAGTACAAAGTCTTGAGAAGAAGATTTAATTTGTCATCCTATGTATCCATCTTATTATATTTGGTTCTCCCACAGGATACTCTTAGTGACTAATATTACAGGTTTTGCATAATTTGTTACTGTCTTCTTTTGTGCTAATAGTTGTTTTCATCACAGCTAGATTCAAATAATGACTGACTTAAGATATTCCTTTTTTAGGATGTTATTTCTATCTGTATAAAAGCAAGGTTAAGGCACTTTAATAATGAACACATGATAGAGAAAATTGGGATTTAGGTTTGATAAAGCTATTAGCAACAGGTCTCTTTTTGTCTGGTTTACCAAACAATTCGGCAACTTCTTCAGGTGCTGCCTTGTCAAATCTTGTAGCACACATATGGATCTTACCTTCACAAGGCATTTTCAATGTTGGGGCTCTGGGCTTTGTTGGAACTAATTGCACTTTCACCAACATAGCAAGCTGCAATGTAAATGCATATTTACCATGCACAGTGTCTTTGTAAACCTTATGCCTACAGGCTCTCAACCTATCTCTCTTTTGCTGGCTGGGGACTTTGAAATAGATGGAGCTCCTGTATTCTGATGCTATGAACAGGCTTCACACAGCTTATAGATGAAATTTGTATCTCTGGCTTTAAAAATACAGTGTTCATCATGGAATGAGCCTACCTTATCAATGATCATGCTCTTACAATGGAGAAACAACCTTCCATTTCCTGGAGAAATGGTCACTGTTTGTGTTGTTCTCCTAACCACATTAAAGAGGTCACCTGTTGAGGAGATGGTGACAGCATTGCAAATATCCTATGAGATGGTAAGGTGGGGGGCATATTTGATTAGATGAGAGCCAGGTGTCCCTAGAGTCCCCATTTGTATTTATGACCTCCTTTGCAAAGATGAAATTGAAGTGTTGCTGTGCTATTCATTTATCTGTTAAGCCAAGGAGAGATAGCAATAAACTTCATGGTGGTGGATGGGCAGTTCAAGATGATGCACACATTAAGCCTTGTTTGGTAAATTTTCTTCTTAATGACTTCATTGTCTTCAAGCTTGGTTGTTGGTGGTGTTGAGCTCCAGGGAGAAAAAAGGTTAAGATGGAAGGGAGGAGGAAGATTGAGAGACAGATCAGGACCAAAGTCCAAATATCACTAGGTTTATTCCTCAAAGCTGTTGTGAAAACATACAGCCTGTAAATACTGAACTATATGTGATCAAATTATGTGAAAGAATGCATTGCAAAACAAGGGAAAAATAAACCAGAATATTAACAGTTGTTATCTCATGGGTAAAAATGAAGTTGAATGGCTTTTTTCTCATCTGTTCTGTATTTCCTCCCCATATTTTCTATGTGGATTCTACATTACTTTATAATACAGCAATAATTTTGTAAAAGTGTAAAGAGAAAACTTGTGCATGTAAAGATGGAGTTGTCTTTATGTCTCAGTACAAATTCATTATACCATGAAATGTACTGTAATTACTAAATAATTTTTCCTGCTACATGGAGTTGTGGCTTTAATCAGCATTCTTGAATGAAGACATATAGCAAAGAAGCAAAAGTACATTATTAACTATTACTCCAAGATTTCATAAGTAATTAAAAATTCAGTAGCAAATAAACTCAGTGTTAAAAAATCTTATCTTCATAGATCTCAGGTTTATTGATATAGAATTCACCCATTTAAAATGTAAAATTCAAGCATTTTAGTATATACACAGAATTGTGAAACCATTACCAAAATCAATTTTAGAATATTTTCATCACCTGAAAAGATACCCCTTACCATTTAGCCATCACTCCCCATTCCACCCCCAACTTCCCCAGGCCCTTGTAACCACTAATCTGCTTTCTGTTTCTGCAGATTTGCCTGTTGAAATTTCTTATAAATGGAGTAAAAAAAAATGTGGTCTTTTGTAACTGGATTCTTTTATTTAGCATGATATTTTTCAGATTCATCCACGTTGTAGTATCTATGAGAACTTCATTTCTTTTTATGGATTAATAATATTCCCATCATATGGATAGATCACATTTTGTTTACTCATTAGTTGATAGATGTTTGGGTTGCTTCCATTTTTTTGCTAAGTAATGCTGTTATGAACATTTGGGTATAAGTTTTTATGTGGATATTTATCATTATTCCTCCCAGGTTTGTACTTATGAGTGTAATTACTTAGTCAGATAGTGACTTTTTGTAAGTTTCTATAGATGACAGACTGTTCTACAGAGTAGCGCCACCATTTTACGTTTCTGTTGGTGGTGTATGAAGGTTTCGATTTCTCTACATCCTTATTCAATACTTGTTATTATCCATCTTTTTGGTTATATCCATTCTAGTGGGTGTGAAGTGCTATCTCATTATGGTTTTCATCTGTATTCTTGTGATGCCTGTTCATATCTGAGCATCTTTTAATGTTCCCATTGGCCATTTTTATGTCTTCTTTGGAGAAATATCCACTCAAATCCTTTCTTCATTTTTTTTTTTGGCATAGAACTACCTCTTTATTTGAAAAATATATAAACCAAAAGTTTCCAACTTCTTGTACATGTTGAAAATTTTCAAAAAAGATCTCTTGGATACAAAATCTGGTCCAAGTGTCTCAAAATTAATGATATATATTTTTTTAAAGTCATGTTATTTTGGAACTCTGATTTTTTAAAATTTTTATTTTAATTGTTGTTCAACTATAGTTTTCTGACTTTTACTCCCATCCCAGACCACCCCCCCAATGCACCACACCTCCCTCCCATTTTCATCCCCCTTAGTTTTTGTCCATGTATTCTTTATATTTGTTCCTGTGACTCCTTCCTTTCTTCCCCTGAAATTCCCTCCCCTCATCCCTCTGGTTAATCTCAGCCTGTTTTCCATTTCAATGTCTTCGGTTATATTTTGATTGCTTCTTTGGTTTGTTGCTTAGCTTCCTGTTAAAGGTGAGATCATATGGTATTTTTCTTTCACCATCTGGCTTATTTCACTTAGCATAATGCTTTCCAGTTCCATCCATGCTGTTGCATAGGGCAGGAGCTCCTTCTTTCTTTCTGCTGTACAGAATTCCATTGTGAAAACAGTATGGAATTTTCTCAGAAAACTAAAAGTGGAACTGCCTTTTGACCCAGCAATTGCACTGCTGGGATTATATCCCAAGAACCCTGAAACACCATTCCAAAAGAACCTATG
>PVKM010036946.1:0-14654 GCA_004027735.1 Carollia perspicillata | reverse complement strand
ATTTAAAAATGTGAGAAATGTGAAACGGTTTTCAGCCCAACAAATTCTAGCTACTATGTGTTTCCTCAAAATTTTGCTTGAAAACTAAACAGTTTGCTTTTTAGCTCATCTCTTTCCACTTGCATTTTATCATAGGCAGCTCTAAGAAGCCAGGTAGCTTTTTAAATATTTGAAGGGAAATCTGCTTAGTTACATTTCCAGCTTTTCACGTTTCCACACATGACAGTTTGGGCAAACTGCTGGGTAATACAATTTCACTTTCCTCTAGCTTCTTACAACAGTTTTCCATGTTTTTAAAAAAATTCCCACCAAAAGCATCTTCTGGCCTTGTCAAACTTCCATTAGCTGTCTCCTTAAGGTACATTCAGTTGCTGTCAGACAGTGGTCTCAAAGCCAATACCACAAGCTTAAGGTTTTTGATATAGTAGCACTCTACTTCTAGGTACCAAATTTCTGTTCTAGTTATTATTTCTGTATAGTAAGTGGGAGCCCAAAACCAGCCGCTTAAAAGAATTATTTTATTATGCTCATGCGTTCTACAGGTCAGGAAGGGTTTTTGTCTACTTCACAATGGCTGGGTCACCAATTGGGAAAACTCAGTGAGCAGGCAATGGCTTGAGAGTTGAGTCTTCCAATCATCTGGGGGTGTCTTCACTCACATGTCTAGCAATTGGTGCTGGCTCTCAGCTGGTACCTTAGCTGGGGCTTCCTACTGAAACCCCACATTTGGCTTCTTCATGTGACCTGGGTTTCCTCACAGCATGGTGGCTTCAGATTGTGAGGCCCTCTTAAATGATGGTTCAATACTAAAAGTGGGTATCTCAGTGAACAAGGCAGAAGCCACATAACTTTTATCGACCTCTTCTTAGAAGCTACCCAGTGTCATTTCTGTTGTATTCTGCTGATAACAAACAAGTCACAAATGCACCCAGTTTTAAGAGGAGGGTATATAAACTTTCCCTCTTCATTAGAGGGATGTCAAAGAATTTATGAACATATTTAAAAACATCAATAAGTAGTGTTATTTTACAGGTAAGGTTAAGTACGTGACCGAACCCAAATTTAGTTTACTCCAAAGGCAAACCTCTCCATTATTAAAGTACATTGCTTCCAAATATGCTAGAGAGTAAGCATTAACCATAGATAGAAGATAATTTTGAGCTAAAAGCTGCAGTTCTTGTACTGAACCTGGGAAGAAGTGATAAAATAAGAGTTTTCAATGTTAATTAAAAATAAGAAAATAGTCTTTTGTTATAAAATAAAATGTTCATAAAGATGATCATTAAGTTGGTTTTTTCTTAGTTTTAATTTTATTTTTCATTTACAGTTGACATTTAATATTGTTTTAGTTTCAAGTATACAGCATAGTGGTCACACATTTCTATAACTTATGAAATGATCCCCCTGATAAATCTAGCACCCACCTGGCACCATACATAGTTGTTACAATATCATTGACTGTATTCCCTATGCTGTACTTTACATGCCCACGACTATTTTTTAACTGTCAGTTTGTACTTACTGCCTTTACTGTTTTCACCGATCCCCCCTTCCCCTCCCATCTGACATCCATCACTTTGTTCTCTGTATCAATAAGGGTATTTCTGTTTTATCTGTTCATTTTGTTTTTGAGATTTCACAAATAGGTGAAATCATACGGTATTTGTCTTTCTCTGTCTGACTTACTTCACTCAGCACAATATCCTCTAGATCCATTCATGTTGTTACAACAAGTTAACTTTTTTCCAGCCATTGCATCTCAAATGCAAAACACTGTGCCTAAAGGAAAAATCAGTTGCCCTTTATTTTTGTTTTTTATTTTTACTTTTAAATTTTTATTGAATTTATTAGGTGACACTGGTTACTAAAATTATATAGGTTTCAAGTATGCAGTTCTATAATACATTGTCTGTATATTGTACTGTGTGTTCACCATCCAAATTCAAGTCTCTTTCAATCACCATTTATCTCCCTTTACCTTTTCCTAACTTCCTACACTCTTTTCCCTCTTGTAATTACTGTACTCTTGTCAGTGTCTATGAGTTTATTTTTGCTTAATCCCTTCACCTTTTTCACCCAGCCCCTCAACATGCCTCCCCTCTGACAGATGTCAGTCTGTTTTCTGTATCTATGAATCTTTCTATTTTGCTTGTTTGTTTATTTTGTTCAGTCAATTACACATGTAAATGAAATCATATGATATTTGTCTTTCTGTGACTGGCTTGTTTCACTTAGCATAATACTCTGTAGGTTCATCCATGCTGTTGCAAAATGTAACATTTCCTTCTTTTTGTGGCTGCATAGTGTTCCATTGTGGTTTTTTACCCACTCATTTAATGATGGGTACTTCAGCTTCTTCCAAATAGTGGCTATTATAAATAATGCTGCAATGAATATAGGGGTCCATATATTCTTTGTTTCAGGTTTCTTTGGATATATTCCCAGAAGTAGAATTGCTGGGTCACAAGGCAGTTGCATTTTTAATTTTCTGAGGCATCTCCATACCGCTATCCACAGTGGCTGCACCAATCTGCATTCCCACCAAGAGTGCACTAGGGTTCCCTTTTCTCCACATCCTCTCCAACACTTATTGTTTGTTGATTTATTGATAATAGCCATTCTGACAGGTGTGAGGTAATATCTCATTGCAGTTTTAATTTGCATCTTTCTGATGGCTAGTGACATTGAATATCTTTCTATATGTCTATTGGCCATCTGTATGTCCTCTTTGGAGAAGTGTCTATTCTGATCCTTTGCCCATTTAATTAGATTGTTTTTGTTTTTTTTTTGGTGTTGAGTTGTATAAGTTCTTTATAAATTTTGGATATTAACTCCTTATCACACATATCATTGGTGAATATGTTTTACCATTCAGTGGGTTGTCTTTTCACTTTGTTGGTGGTTTATTTTGCTGTGCAAAAACTTTTGAGTTTTACATAATTCCATTTGCTTACTTTTTCTTTTGTTTCCTTTGTCTAAGGAGATATATCAGAAAAACTATTGCTATGAGAAATGTCTGAGATTTTACTGTGTATGTTTTCTTCTAGGAATTTTAGGTTTTCTAGTCTAATATCTGTCTTTAATCCATTTTGAGTTTATTCTTGTGCATGATGTACATTTTGAGTTTATTCTTGTGCATGATGTAAGAAGGTGGTCTAGTTTTTTTTTTTTAATGCAAGTATTTGTTCAATTTTCCCAACACCATTCATTGAGTAAAGTGCCTTTACCTCATTGTATATCCTTGACTCCTTTCTCAAATATTAATTGACCATAAAGGTGCTGGTTTATTTCTGGGCTCTCTATTCTGTTCTGTTGATCTATATGTCTGTTTTTATGTCACTACCATGCTGTTATAATTACTATGACTTTGTAGTATAGTTTTGTATTAAGTAGCATGATTTCTCTGTTCTTTCTCAAGATTCCTGTTGCTATTCAGGGTCGTTTGTGGTTCCATATAAATTTTTGGAATGTTTGTTCCAGTTTTGTGAAATGCACCTTGGTATCTTGATAGGAATTGTGTTGAATTTATAGATTGCTTTGAGTAATATAGACATTTTAATAATGTTAATTCTTCCCATCCATCAACACAGTATATGCTTCTACTTATTCGTATTTTCTCCAATTTCTTTCTTCAATGTCTTATAATTTTCTGAGTACAGGTCTTTTACATTCTTGTTTAAATTTATTCCTAGATATTTTATCTTTTTTTGATGCAACTGTAAATGGGATTATTTTGTTAGATTTCCTTTCTGATAGTTCCTTATTGGCATATAAACATGCGACTGATTTTGGGATATTTATTTTGTATTCTACTACTTTACTGAATTCAGTTATGAGTTCTAGCAGGGTTTTTTTTTTTTTTGGTAGAATCTTTAGGGTTCTCTATATACCATGTCATGTCATCTGCCAAGTTGACTTTCTTAAAATTAACCCAGCCTGGGAAGTATGTTAGATCAGAAAGATATGCAACAAGAATTATTTTCTGTGTGCTTGGGAAAGAAAGGAGGAAGAATGTGTTGAGGGTGAGGCAGGAAGGGCAGGGCTCATTCAGAAATACACCGTATAAATTTGTTTGAATGCAGGGTACATTGGAATGGTCAGGGAGATAAGGCTAGACAGGTAAGATGATAGCTTCTTGTGAATGACTTGAACTTTATTTTCAGAATAGTGCAATCTGTGGTGTCTGACCAGGAAAGTAATACAATCTGTTCTATATTTAAGCCTAAGGCAACAAATGGACTGGAGTGTGATAAGCCTGGAGATAAATAACCAGGAGATAATTAGTAGGTATGATGTTATTTTGCCTGATATGTTTCCAAAGAGACATTGATCTTTTGTCTTCATTATCCCCTCCTACAAAAAGTGACTTTCAGAACTGCATTCTGTAACTAAAACAATTATTTGTATGTCCAGACCCTTATTTATTCTACGTAAATCTTTAAAAACCTTTTTATTGTTATTGTATTACAGCTGTCCCAATTTTCCCCCTTTGCCCTCCTCTGTCCTCCTCTGTCCAGCCCATCCCCTCCCTCTCCCAGTCACTTCCTCCCTCTCCTCTGGTCACTGCCCTCAGGCTGTGTCATGTTTCCATGCCTCTGGTTCAATTTAGCTTATTAGTTTATATTGTTTATTAGATTTCTCTTATAGGAAAAATCATATGGTGTTTGTTTTTTGCCTACTGGTTTATTTCACTTAGCATAATATTCCTCATTTCCATGTATGCTGTCAAAAAAGTAGGAGTTCCTTCTTTCTTTCTGCTGTATAATATTCCATTTTGTAAATGTACCACAGTTTTTTGATCTGCTCACTTACTGATAGGCACTTAGGTTGTTTCTAGCACTTGGTTATTATAAATAGAGCAGCATCAACACAGCAGTGCTTAAGTTCTTTTGAAGTGGTGACTCAGGATTCTTAGGCTATATTCCCAGTGGTGGAATAGCTGGGTCAAGAGAGTGTTCCATTTTTAGTTTTTTGAGGAAATTTCATACTGTTTTCCACAGTGGCAGCACTAATCTGCATTTCCACCAACAGTGCACTAGGGTTCCCTTTTCTCTACATCCTCACCAACACTTATTGTTTGTTGATTTATTGATAATAGCCATTCTGATAGGTGTGAGGTGATATCTCATTGTGTTTTAATTTGCATCTCTCAGATGGCTAGTGATGCTCAGAATCCTTTCATATGTCTCTGGGCCCTCTGTATGTTCTCCTTGGAGAAGTATCTTTTCAGGTCCTTTGCCCAATTTTTAATTCGGTGGTTTGTCTTCCTTATGTTGAGTTGTATTAATTCTTTATATATTTTGGAGATTAACCCATTGTCTGATATATTGTTGGCAAATATGTTCTCCCATACAGTGGGTTCACTTTTCATTTGATGATAGTGTCTTTAGGTGTACAGAAATTTTTAAATTTGATGTAGTCTCTTTTGTTTATTTTTTCCTTTATTTCCCTTAACCTAGGTGGTATATTGGCACAACTATTGCTACATGGTATGTCTGAAATTTTACTGCCTATGTTTTCCACTAGGACTTTTATGGTATCGCAACATATATTTAAGTCCTTTATTCACTTTGAGTTTATTCTGGTGTATGGTGCAAGTTGATGGTCTAGATTCATTTGTTTTGCATGTAGCTGTCCAGTTCTCCCAACATCATTTTTTGAAGACACTGTTTTTCTCCATTTTGTGCTTATGCCCCATTTATTGACTATTAATTGACTGTAGAAGCATGGAATAGGGAACCAGTGTATTTTGTCTCTTTGAGAGAGGTACAAAATGGGCCCTTTTGGTGTTTCTTTTCCTGTCTTCCTCCTGTGGATTTGCAGCCTGTTGGGGGTTATTGAGCCTATCCTGACCGTTCTGCAGAGCTTCCAATCCTGCAGGAGGTGGGGCCTGGATATGACCTTCCCTTCCCAGAGGTATGAACTCTGCCAGGGAGGGAGCTCTGTCTGGCTGTAAATAATCTCAGGTGCTCACCTGCTGCCCATCCAGTTCCCAGCCCACTGCCCTCACAGCAGACACAGTCCGAAACTCTCTGCTTTGTTCAGCCTCCGGCCTGCTAGCCGTGCCAGGCTGGGGCCCAGAAATCCTCTTGCTGTGCAGCTTTCTGATCTCTCTGT
Source organism: Carollia perspicillata (assembly GCA_004027735.1). Taxonomy (NCBI): domain Eukaryota; kingdom Metazoa; phylum Chordata; class Mammalia; order Chiroptera; family Phyllostomidae; genus Carollia; species Carollia perspicillata. The sequence continues at coordinate 8,537 of PVKM010036946.1, read as the reverse complement.
CCAGCTGTATTCCATGGGAGCAAACCACACTTTCAACCTTGTCCCTTTGCTGGCATGGCAGTGGCACATGGGGTCCCCGCCCAGGATGCTTCAGCTCCCCTTTTAAAAAGTCTTTCTGGGCACACCCATTGCAGTACAGAGTCACTGTCCGGTTTTTCACATACACCACCTCTCCAAAAAAGCAAGAAGTCTCTCACAGTCCTGGCTGGCCACAGCCTGCCTCTATCTAACCTTAGTGCGGATAGAGTCCCTCCTCTCTCTAACACTCTCCTGGGTGGTGTTTTGCTCTGCAATTATGGATGTTCTGCTCACTGTGTGTGTGTAGCCTGGACCTCCCTGGTTTCGTATATCCTCCCAGTCTGGGCCTGAGTCTGGCGGTTCTATGCTCTGGGAGGAGAGGGAACCACAAACCTGCAATTTCTGACTAGGCTCCCCATGGCTACGGGTGCCACCCATGGGGTATTTCCCCTTTGACCTATAAAATCTCCTTACCACCTATTGTGAAGTGTCTTCTGTACTCCTTGGCTTCCAAGTTTCATATGAGCTAAGAATCCCTTGATTATTTAGGTTATTTGTCAGAAGATCAGCTGCGAGTCTGAGTTGGGGGCAAGAGCAAGTGGACTCAGCTTCCACCAACTTAGCTGCCATCTTCTCTCCCTGTCTATGAACATCTTTACATGGTTTAAAAGCAACGTAAAATTAGAACATGATAAAAATAAAGATCAAGGCCAGTGAACTTACAGATACATTAGCAAGATAAGACAAGTTAGAAAATATTATTAAGCAATTCAAGGCAGAAGGCATTTGGAGTGCACCAAATTGAGCTACTAGTTTGACTTTGAGTATCCAGAAAGCCAAAGCAAAAAGGGAAACATAAACTGCTACATAGTTCATATCACCCATGATATATGATCAGTATTACTATGCCACTTCCTAAGGAGAAACAGGGCAACTATGAATTTGAATGCAGTTATTGCACATAAGTGGAATGAAACGAGTCATTTGTACTCTGGTTTTAGTAATAGAAGGAATACATTTGTATAGATTTTGGTGAGAAATTTTCTACTGAGACTCCTGGAGACAGCAATGTGCTTTAAACAGTATAAGGACAATGAAACAAATGAAGTTCAAGGTCAGGGAGAAGAGAGAATAAATCTACATGTCATGACTAGTTCTTTTCAGGGTATATTGAAAGGTCAAGAGAGAGAAGTGGTCTCATTCTCATTCTGTACCTCACAGAAAGACTATATACATAATATGTGAATAACCAGTTCTTAAACATTTAGTATTTCATATCTTTCATTATACACATATTCAATTTTATGTATTTAATTTATAAGGTCTTAAAATGAAAGGACATGCTGATTTATCAATTGACTTGTAGCATTTAACCCTACTGATGATCATATCCTAACCATGAATTTGACTTCATAGTAAAAATAGTTCCAAGGTCCACAGAAAGATAGAGGATTCCCATAAAACCATGTGTGTTACTTTGCCTATTCTGTGAATGTTTACCAGTGAGATATCATTCATCAGTATTCATTCCTTCTTGCTTTTGTCTTTCCTTTTTAAAAGGAAGATCTTATTTTTGAAATATATTACTTCAAAGCAAATGGCCAGGGATAATTTCAGGGAAACACACTTCAAGCGAGACCTTTGACACTTTTGTACTCAGCAGTGATGATTATGCCGCATGCAGTACTCTTGAGTCTTTTGACAGACAGATTCTCCCATCAGAAAAACAGCCCCAATCATCATCAGCATACAACCTAGAACTTCATTCACCCTTTCCTTTTGTAACAAGAACAATTCGAAGCCTAAATTTGTGATTTATATTAAAAGCTTAGTAGGCTGAGACAATTTGAAGTATACTGTATCATTGTATCTTTTTTCCCCCCAAATGCTTCAAAGAAAAGCATTTCCCCCCTAAGTGTTATCTTTTTGGTGCATAAGGTACTTTTGATTTGAGGTAGGAGAATTCAGTTCCACGTGCGTTTCCTAGATTTCTACCTACCATGTGCAGGAAGCCAGGGTAAGTACTACAGGTAAGAGAGACAACAAAGGCTTAGCTCAGAAAGTGTATAGTCTAGTAAGGGCTGTGGCAAGAACACAACCCACCGTAACTGTAGGGAGGTAAAGCTGGTCATGGGTTGTGGGGTGAGGGAGAGTAGTTGCTTGAGTTCCAGGAAAGATCTCATCTGATCGGGGTGGGAAGAATCAGGAAAAGTTTTGTGAAAGTGGTAAGAAGCTTGATATGTGGAAACAGGACCGACAATATCAGTCAAATTATCTTGTCACACTCAAAATGGATAGCTAACATTTGGGAAACATCTTCAGCTATAGCACAGATTTAACACCCAAGCAAATTTTAGGTGTCTAGCGGACGAAATATTTTCTTAGGAGAGTTATTGAACTCAGTAAGTTGAATATCCCTTTTGCGTTGCTGTGAGGAAGATGCTTGTTCCTCTTTCTGGATCAACAACAATCTTTGCTTGGAAGAGAAGCAAGCTGGAGTCACTGTCAGGTAGGAAGAGGAACTTCTGTGTCATGATTTTTAAATAGTAGAGGTCAGCTTGAAAAATGTTTAAAATTTGGGAACACTGTTGAAACATTCCCTTAGTGCCCATCTTCCTGTTTTCCACCATTCCCCAAAAACATACAGTAATGATAGCTTTTCTGATCATTGGCAATTCAAGTGAGAACTGGGCTAGGAATGCCACTACTTCTACTGAATTTCCGAGGAAAGATGAGATTGCAGCCCAAGAGAGTGTGACTTTTTATTTGAAGCATGTCATTCCGTTGAGGCAATTTCTAGTGGAAGCTTTACTGATTTCGTGAGAAAGAGCTTGTAAAGAAAGCTTTAGCTCACAAATCCAAAGTAATGGAAGAATGACAGGGACAAGACTGTGGTGCACATAAAAATCATTAAAAACACTTGCCGGTCTTCATTCTAACAGGTCACTGACTGACAAGACTTTCATAACCTTAACACTCCAGAAAGAAGGCTTAGCATGAAAGGAATAGCTTCTGTGTAAGATCGATCTGTTGGAATAATAGAAAAACCCAAAGGAAAACCTGAAATCTTGAGCACTAAGATAAACAAAATGGTACAAGTCCCCAGTCTTTGTTAAGATTTCTTTTTTGTTTAAAGGAAAGCTAAAATAGTCAGAAGAGTATCATTGTCTGATGGAAAAAGGAGGCTGAACAGGAAGCCAGATGACCAGGTTTGCTCATTCGTTTCCTACGCTGCTTCTTGAGTTTGAGTTTTCTCATTTGTAAAACAGAAATTACATACTGTCATAAATCTCTCCTGGGACTTTTGTTGGAATAAAATCAGATAAAAGACGTGGGGACTTCTTCAAGGAGGGCAAAGTAGAAACTAATAGTAATCATTACTATTTATGTACAGAATGCCTGAAGTATATCAGACACAGGCCTTAAATATATTATTTAAGCCCCAGACAATCTGGAGGTAGGTACACTCACTATTCTGTGGACTAGGACACCGAGGTTTAGAGATGCACGGAATTTGCATGTGATGGAACTAATAAATGCTTAAAGCCAAAATTCTCTGCTTCAACTACTGTCCAGTTTTCCAAGTGCTTAAAACTAGAAGGATCTAATGGGTTATTCTGTTCAATCCTACTGTTTAGCAGGTGTACCTTTCTATTTTCTTACCTCCGCTGTTCATTTTAACTCATGCTTATCCATTTTATACTGGTTCCTTTAATCAGCACCATTGAATTTGTTATTTTTTCCTAAACACTCCTGCCCCTCACTCTTCACTCTGGTAAGTCTTAAGCACCTTTTCCTTCTCAATGAGAACACCACAGTGGGGATGTGATATATTGCATTTACCACTGTATTCTTTGCTTCAGCACAAAGCCGGTTATAAATATTCGGTCAATAAAAGATTGAATGAAGGAAATGGAGATGCAGAGAGATGAATTGAGTGGACCACTGCCAAGTAGAATGGTGGATTGTCAGACATCCAAATTCACTGTTTTCTCTACTATTCCACTGGGTGTGAAGTTTATTTCCTGTACAAAATAATGGATTTTGAAGCTGAATACTTGAACCATAATCCATTAATTAAAAATTCAGTGATCCCCTAAATTATTCATGAACTGAAATCTTAGAATGATATATGATTTGGGGTAAGAAAAAATCAGCCAACAAGAACATCAAGATAGCTAAAACAAGACTTGGGACCAATTAATGACATGAGAATGAGAAGGAGAATAGAAGCAATAGGCAGATGTTAGAGAAAAGGCTCAAGGCTACTTCATATTAATTTTTGCAGCATATGGAGTACTTTGTGTCAATTCAGTTTGAAGAGTATAAAATTCTTCCACCTACGTAACCATGCAAAGTTCAATTTCAGCTCCTTCCTGGCAGGGCACAACCATGTTAAAATAAACTGAAAAATGAAAGAAAAAAGAATGAAAATTACTATATAAAGAGAAGTTTTAATAAATTATATTTAGGTGATCTTATAATACAGAGGCAGAATTATAATTTTAAAACGAAAAGGCATTTTCATCCATTAAGAAATAGGACAGTTTCAAATAGTGTTGTCACCATGAAATAGCATTGCTAGATGGCATTATTCATTCCAGTGAGATCATTTCATTTTCTCTTTTGTCCGTTTAGTATAAAGCAATCACTGTGCCACCTAGTGTTTATTGAAATTCATTGACAGATGATACACACAGACATCAAGGGAAATGTTGCACACTTACAGTTTGATTTATGCTTTAAACTTAGAGCCAATTTTCTAATGGCTTGGTAACCTGGAAAGTTAATCTAATGTCATCATTGTAGACTGGTTAAGGTAAAGTTGGAATAAAAAACAAAACAAAACAAAACAAAATATGACTCTGTTTTTTTTAAACTTTTCATGATGGAAAATCTCAAACATTTGAAAGTGTAGCAAAAATACAAGAAACCCCAAGCTTCACCACTCAATTTGAACAATTATCAACTCAAGGCCACACCTAGCCCATCTGTATTTTTCTCCCTTGCTAAATTATTTTTAGGCAAGTTTACTTTTTACTGAAGCAAATCTTATGATATTCTTTGGTCCTAAAATATGTTTGTATGCATCCTTAAAACATAAGAACCCTTTTAAAATACAACCAACATACCATTATTAAACCTTAAAACATTAATGATAATTTCTTAATATTATCAGCTATTTAATTGGTGCTCAAACTTGTCTGATTCCTAATTATTGTTTACAATAGCTACAATCCTCCAGGGCTCCATTTTCTATTATTACTGCTGTATGTCCGGCCCTATGGACCATCACTGTCTGATGTATATTGCCTTTGCTTCCCTCCTGCCCTGGTCTGGGCCTGCTCTTTCTTTGCCTTTGTATCCCTGATTTGTTTGTTCCACTTACATCCAGTGCCCAGGAGTTTTTCTTCAGTTTTTCTCCCACAGCATCTGCTTTATGAAAGTGGTGTTGAATTTTTGAGTGTAGAAATATTAGTACCTATAGTATTCTTGTGTGGATGGTAGCTTATAAAATTGAAAGACTTCTTTATCTTTTAAAATGCATTGTGATATGACCAATCTGAGAGTTTGCAGGGCCTGTGGAGCCTGCAAAGACCCTTTGAATTTACTTTTAAATCCTCGCCCAAGGTCATGCTTATTTATTTTAGAGAGAAGGGAAGGGAGGGAGAGAGACAGGGGGAAAGGAACATTGATTCAAGAACCCTCAATCTAGGCATGTGCCCCAACTGAGAATTGAATCCGTGACCTTGCTCTTTATGGGATGACACTCCTATCGAGTGAGCCACACAGGCCAGGGTGTTCCCAATTTTAGCTGCTCTTGCTGGATTGGCCTGAGGAACTTTTATTCTGAGAGTGGACTCTTCCCTTTGGGAGTGGGTATCTGTTGGCAATTTCTAGGCTGTTCATTGGAAGTTCCTTGTCTTTTGCTTCCTCCTATAGTTGCCATCACATGTCTTGCCATTGACCGTGCTTTGACCTCTCCTGCTTGTGGAGATCTCTTTTCATTTTTGTCCTAGATGTTGTCCCTGGGTTCTTGTTTTGCTATCTCAATTGTTCTGTCTATGTTTGTGGGGGGTGATTTGGGGAGATTCAAAAACTGTATTGCTGCTGCTATCTTTCTGCCTATGGGTAATTTGGGAGCAAATGTGGTTGTCAATATTTTTCAATGTAAAATCTGAGATGAGATTTTATTTGTTTTTCTTTGTAATGGCTTTGTCCACTCCCCACTCCCTCTTAGACATATCAGATAAAAAACATGATCCTGTTTGAAAATACACTAAAAAACATTGAACAGGATATGGAAAATGTCAAGGATCTTGTGAGAGAATGCTGTTTTGTCTATGTTTGTAATATTATGGAATAAATCATTCCAGTCCTCTTCAAAGTAAATGCTGAGAATTATGACCTTTTTTCCTATGATAAGCTTTTCAGAAATTCAGGTTTACAGAATTCATGTGCAATAAGCCCAGAAACACAAACTAGAAGAAATATAAGGAACTTCCATATTTTCATGAACCACCTATTTTTATTCTATTCTATTTTATTTTATGTAATATGTCACTGCCAAAATCTTATATCACTTATTTTCAATTCAAAATGATTAGACAACTTATAATTTCTTATACATGGTATAAAAATCAACTTATGTAAATGATTTCTGTTGTTTTCAACTTAATTTTCTAAAAAGGATCTGGTTCATTTTAGGGAGTGAATAAGTACAATAAGTGGCATATGAAATCATTTCAGTTAACAACTTCTACTGTATATACAGTTAGTGCCACCTTAATTAATATGCCCAATCTCCAGAAAATGACTCCATCAACCACTTAGTTGCTCAAGCCAGAAAAGGAGGTCTCATATTTAATTCCTTCTCCTATAACACTATAGCTTTAAATGAGTCATCAAATCCTGACTATTCCATCCTTAAATGTCTCCAGAATTTGTTTTTTGAAATTCTTGCTAAACCTTTCCACTACCTTAGTGCTGGCTGTCCCTCTGTCTTGCCCCAGCCATTATAACATACATGTTCTTTCTCCTCTAGAACCATCTCCAAATTTTGATTTTGCCAAGCACAAATCTTACATGTCACTTCTTATCGTAAAACTCTTAAAAGTCTTATTGGTTTATAGTTCAAGTCTAGAACCCTAAATGTGATTTTCAAAGTTCTCCACCCTCTACCCTTTGTCTACTTTTATAGCTTTTGTCTAACTTTTTAAGTTGAGATGTAATTGACATATAGTATTTTATTAGTTTGAGGTGTACAACAGAATAATTTATATAAGTAAATTTTCACAAAATGATCATCACGATAAGTCTAATTAATACCCGTCGCCTCACATCATTACTTTTTTCTCATGATGAGAACTCTTAAGAGCTATTCTCTTAGCAACTTTCAAATGTAGAATAGTTTATTAACTCTAGTCAATGTGCTGTACATTACACCCCTAGGACTTCTTTATATTACAGGTTGTCTAACATTTTTTTATGCCTCACATACATTGACTTTCCTTCATTGGCTATACAAAGATAAGCTTCCTTGGTTCTAGGCCTTTCTCTATGTTATTCTCTCTCTTCCTAGAATGCTCATCTGCTCTCTAGCTCCCCATTAATCTAGAAGATTCTTATGTATTATACAGGGGCTGAGGTGAAGAATCCTTTCTGTGGACAGGCTTTTCTTGACCCATTGCCTTAGTCCAGGGCCTCTTGCTATAACTTCCCAGTGTTTTTATCCTTTCTGCATAATGCTCATCACCTTGATTGTTTGATGTAAGTTTATCTCACTGGACAGCAAGCTTCATGAGGTCATGGGCTGACTGTCTTGTTTATTACTTAATACTAGAGTTAAACACATGTAGTAGGTGTTCAATAAATATTTCTTGCCCTGGCTGGTATGGGTCAGTGGGTTGGGCATAGTCCTGTAAACCTAAAGGTTATGGGTTTGATTCCCGGTCAAGGCACATGCTTAGGTTGTGGATTTGGTGTTGGGTGGGGCATGGATGGGAAGCAACCAATTGATTTTTCTCTCTCACATTGACGTTTCTCTACCTGCCTCTCTCTCTTTTCCTTCCTCTCTCTCAAAAATAAAAAGCATGTCCTTAGGTAAGGAGAAAAAATATTTCTCAAAAATTTTGAACTGCAATAAGATACACATATGTGATAATGCAGTACCTGTGGTCCAAGCTGGGAATAGGGTGGTCCAGGGCCTCACTTACTTCCTGTGTAAAACTTAATGAGATGCCAAAAAATTCAGTAATCAAAATAAATAATACTCATGATGATTAATTTTATGTATCAACCTGATTGGATCCAGATATCTGATTAAGTGTTATTTCTGGTGTGTCTAAGGAAGTCCATATTGGAATTGGTGGACTGAGCATAGCAGATGACCCTCCCCAATGCAGGTTGGCATCATCCAATCCACTGAGGACCTGAATAGAACACAAAGGTAGAGGAGGGTTGGATTTGCCCTCTCTGCCTGAGTGTTTGAGCTGAGATATAGATCTTCACTTGACCTT
>PVKM010036945.1:0-14638 GCA_004027735.1 Carollia perspicillata | reverse complement strand
TGATTACCAGAGGGAGAGGGAGGGTGGGGGAGGGAGGGAAGAGGGTACAACAGGGCCAAATGGTGATGGGAGGAGACTTGACTTTGGGTGGTGAACACACCATACGCTATACAGATGATATATTAGAATTCTACACCTGAAACCTATATAATTTCATTAACCAATGTCACCCCAATACATTCAATAATTTTTTAAAATGCTGATATTCTCTTATAACTTTGCTTTCTCGCGATTTTCCCAGTGCCCCTCTCCCATCACCCCTTTTATTCTCATATTCTGACATGCTTTTATGCAGTGATACATAGAGAAAAATCTATCAGAAGTTGAGATTAATTTTATTTTTCTTTTAAACAGAAGTAAGGAAAAAGGTGGGGTTACATTTTTATAAATATCTATAAATATAGAGCAATAGGCAAAGTCTTTCAAATAAATAAATAAATACTGCCACAGGCTAACTAACCGATGTAGGAAACTATGGGGACTACCTTGGCTCTGCCAAAGAGGGAATCCCCTGATAGATGGGATTGAGTTTGTTAAGATTACAACCAATTTTCTCCTAAAAGTCCTTTGGGAAGGTTCCATCTCATTAGCTGTACTGGGCTGCTTCCAATAGCTTTTATACCCTATAATATCTCCAACAGGAAGTGGAAACTATATAAAGAAAATATTTGCCATGCACTGCTATATAGTATTATAGTTTTGGTGCTTCATAGAAGAATTAGTCCTTCAAGTTCAGCTTAAAACCATTAGGCAAAAACAGTTGTCCAATGTTTCCCTCATAAGCAAAAAAGAATGGATATTTCTAAGGTTGGGTATATGATAGCAGTGGGGTAAAGGGTGATTGAGAAGAAGCTGTTGCTTAAATCTACTTGGCTTGTTAGTGCTCTGCTCTTCGGGTAGCCACTTAAATAGAGGTAGGAAATGGGCCCGGTTGTGGGAGGCCCTGTCACCGGGTAAGGTTAGGATGAGGACTGAGCAGCAGGCCCACCTGGCTGGGGCCCCTCAGCTGTTTAGCAAATGAGGTTTGGTTTCCCTCAGGGTAGTATGCGGGCTCTTGGGCCTGGAGGCTGTCTTCATTCAATGCCCCCAAGATTTCCAGGTGCATTAAGACCTCTCAGCCTAGGAGTGTTTTAACTAGGCCCCTAGCCCCTGCTGCAGCACAGTGAGGAGATCATAGTGAAGAGCTGGCAGCCAGGTTGTTTTTTTTTTTTTCCTGACTCCTGCACTGTGGTGCCCTGGTTATTGGACTTGTATTTCCCCCATATCTTGATGCCGCTTCACTCAAAGGGGCAGAATTTGCCAGTCTACGGGGAACCTAGCCCAGAGCAGCCCCATTGTCTCAAGGCCCCTATCCAGGGACATTTTTGAAATCCATCAAGAATGGATTACCACTCCACCTGGAAGTAGAGACTTTATGATAGGCCCTTTTAGGAGAGGTTGAATTTATTACCATTTTGAAAAACAAACCCGAGCAAGGCTAGATTTTCAGGAGCCAATACCAAGGCTCTTCATTAGGCCCAACTCACTAGAGCCAAAGAAAGGGCCAGAGGCAGGGTTGTATGGTGGCCGAGCGGGAGCGGACCAGGGTCATTCTTGGCCCTCTGACTCTGGCTGCCTTGAGAGCGTGGCGAGGGGCTCCCAGCCCACGAGGAGCTTGAGTTTTCTGGCTTGATTTCTGCCTTAGTTCTCAGGGCATTCCACTTAAGTTCTGACCACCTACCGCCAATCTTTTTGACAGCTCTTCTGCAGAGATGCTCAAGGGAGAACCAAGGCTTGAGATTAGGCTTCCCATCAGTGTGCCCAGTTCAGCGGTTACTGCCCTAGGTCAGGGCTGCAAACTCAAAGGCCAGCAGGGCCAAGGCCGCATAATGCAGGGACAGCGGAGAAAGCAGCTGGCATCGGCTCTTCCCTTCACCTCCAGAGAGGTGAGCTCACTAAGGCCTTGCCTTGTTTTCAGTGCGAAACCGATTAAGAAGAGAGGCACAGGGAGGGGAAAAAAAGCTCTCTCCTCTCCTTGGTGAAGGGGAACTTTCTAACTTACTTAGGGGGCATCTTAATTCAGAAAGCTGGCTGAAGTGGGGTGCGGAAGGCGCAGAAACTCCCCTCTTCTCAGGCCTTAGAGGCAGACTCTCCGGGCTTTCCTGGGGAAGGAAATGGAGAGAAGCGGCTAATTCCGCACGTGACCCCACCTTCCCTTCCTCGGCGTGTAAGGGGAGCCGGCCCTTGAAAGACAGTTTGCACTTGGGAAAGGTGGCTGGAAAGGGCTCCTTCCTGCTGAGCCTAGGTAAACCTAGGGAAGGGGCGGCACCTCTCCACGCCCAGCCCCCCGGCGTGAGCGTTGCCCCGATGGCCCCTGAGCACGCCGAACGGGTCGCTGACCGCCACGCCGCGGTCCTCGGCGCTCCGCAGCTCCTGGGAGCAGGAGGCCAGCGCGGGGCTCACGCGGGACCGAGGCTTCAGCACGTTCAGCGGGTCGGGGTCCGCGTCGTCGTCCTCGGCGCTGCGCGTGTGCCGGCGCGACGGCCGCGGGGTGTGGAAGTGGAAGAGGGGGATCTCGTTCCTGCGCGACAGGAACTGGGAGTAGGGTGGGGGGTTCGTGCCCGGCAGGAAGGCCCCCTTGGCCCGGCCCAGGCTGACGAGAAAGCGGTGCTGAGGCGAGTGGTACACATCGTAGCCGTTCTCCAGCGTCCGGTGTTGGAACCTGCAGCTCTCGGGGCTGAAGTGGTGCTGAAAGGGTAAAGCCACCCAGGTGAGGGCCTGGTGAGCGCGGCCCCAGCCCTGCGCCCCAGCCCGGCAGGCCCCGAGGGAAGTCGGTGCTGGGAGGAGCTCCACCCCTCCGACAACTCCTTTGGGTACCATTATTTAACCCCTGCTGGGGGAACGTGATTTTGATAGGTGCTCTAAGCTCCCCACGCAGCTTCTGCCCGAAGTGAGTGGCGACCACAGGCCCCCCAGCCCTGCCTGGGGCTGGCTGGACCTGGGGTGGACAGAGCCAGCAGCACCCATGTGTCTGGTTCCCCGGAGGGAGGGCTGACTTAACTGCAACCTCGTCCTGCCTACTCTCTACCTCTTTGAACCTTTTTCGGCTGAAAGGTGGTTTGGGTCTCTCTCCTTCCTTATCTGGAGAAAGGAGGTGGGGTATAGTTTTCGGGGTCAAACATACAGCGAGGGTCCTCTCATCAGAGAGATAATGTCGTTTAGGCGTTAGGGACATAAACTTTGGCAACAGATGACCTGGGTTCGTGCCTTTACTCTGCCACTACCTAGTACCAGGTTTTATTGAGTGCCTGCTAGGACTTTTATGTATCATTTAATTTAATCCTTAAATGCCGTGACATAATATTTTACAGATGAAAAACTGTGTGTGTGTCTGTATGTGATCAAAAGCTACTTATTTATTTATATACCCAATTTGCTGTATTTCTTCAACAGATATTTATCTGCTCTGGGCCAGATGCCATTACAGATGCTGGGACACGGCAGTAAGTAGAACAGAAAGTCACTGCTGTCATGGGACTTCTAGGGGCCCTGTCTGGCAGTAGGAGGCTCCTGAGACAAGCAGTCCCAGGAAGCATTGTCTCCAAGTCCTTTGGAATGTGTTTGCAGCCTAAAGGCTGGGGAATCCTTTGCTTATCTACCTGAAGGACCAGCCAGCCCAGTTTGGGCAAAGATAATTCATTAGAGATCTTTAACTAGAGGGAGCCCACAGGGCAGATGGTCCAACCCACTTTGCTTTTTCCATTAGAGGAAACTGAAGTTTAGAAAAGTGAGAGGGCTTGCCCAAGGTCCAGGAGGCCGAGTAACAGACTATGGTTTCTCACCCTTTCTAATGCACTTTACAACATGAATTTACACAGCTGAAGGACCTGGGGGCTACATGCAAAGTGCTGCATTAGACACAAAAGTGGATACTAACAGGCAGTTCAGGCCACCAGTCTGGGCTCCAGAACCAGACTGCCTGGGTTCAAACCCCGGATGTATAAACCTAGGCATTTACTCCTAGGACTGAAAAAGGTAACTCAGTGAAGATAAATCATCAAGGTATTCTGCAAATGGAAGCTTCAAAGCCATAGACATCTATATTCTGTCAAAGAAATTAGATAGTTATTGGCAAATGGTGACCAGCTTCAAAAGAAACTCACTGATCCAAAAATGTTGCCTCTGAAGTCCATGCAGAGGCATCTCCTGCTCATCACACCTGTTATCACGACAAAGCCAGCTTCCTCTGATCTGATCATCAGGGCACCTGTGGAGAAAATCATTCAGGTCAAATCTTGCTGTGCATCCAACTTCCACCTTTGAGCGCTTCCTCAAAACCCGCCTTCACGGATCCTCCCTTGATTGATTTTGATGGTGGTGATGATTTCATGTAACCTTCCTCTAATACTTCCTTGCTCAGCCTCATTTCTTCAGACTCCTGCACTCTCCCACCTTCGCCCTTCCCCGGTGCTTTCACCCGAGCCCTGCACATGTTTTTCTCTGCCCCCAACTGTCTTCCTTGTCTTCTTTCCTGGCTAATACTGCTTCCTGTTTGTGCTGGTAGTTGTGTTCTCCCAAAGCTTCTTGCCTTTGTGATTTTAAAATCTATACCAAGATGTCTTTCAAGGATCCAGGTTGCATACAGAGCCTGGTTCTCTACCCAGGTAGCTGTGCAAATGTCACCAGTGCATCAGTCAATACCCACCATGTGTCAAGAACTGTATTAGAACTGATCTTCCCCTCCCTTCTCTGCTTTTTGAAGTAATTCATCCTTCAAGGCCAGACTCAGATGCCACTATCTCTATGAAGACTTTCCTAATCTCCCTCATCATTAATTGCTCTTTCTTCTCAGCTCCCTTAGCACAATGCCAACACCTCCACTACAGCATGCATTTCATTCTGTTCTCAAAGGCAGATTCTCTGGGTCTTTCCTTGTTTTAACTAAGGTTACATACATACCTAGTGTGTCCCATAGAGGGAGCTTCTTAGAGGGTTATCTTTCCATGTTGAATATTTAATAGATATCAGGGATGGATGGAATTTCTTCCTGGGTCTTTTTTGCTGTTCTTTGTTTTTTTGGTGATGTCCTCTCCAGGTAAAGGCCCTCATGCTCTTTCAATGCTCTTCTCAAAAACTAGTCTCCAAAAGGGGTCTGAAACCTATTCATATATTACCTTCTCCTTAAGTAATTGTTAATGGCTTTATGTGTGACCCGTTTACCCACCTCCATAGAAACTTGCAATTTTAACAAGTACCAATGCCTGGTTAAATCAAGTCTAGAGCTTTCTGTTTTGTGGCAAGAGTACAATTCAGCAAGATGTACGCCCCAAATGCGTTTAATAACCTGACATTTTTATTCAAAATCTTTCCTTAAGTCTTTGGGGCCATTTCCATTTGCCTACCACAGAATTTTCCCCTGCATCTCATCTGGCCTTGTAGCCCCTGGGGAGGAGCTCAAGTAGGGGTTTGAATCCCTCTTCTAGAAATGGTGTGTGCTTAATAAGTGGTGGAGCCTCATGGGTTGACTACAGCCCGTCTCCTCCCCAACCCCACGGAGGCTCAATACCAGGACTCCGCAGAGAGCAGCAGCAATCTTAGATTTGAGCTGAGAAGAGACTCTGATTTGGACTGAAGTCAGAATGACGTTGGACAGAGGGAGTGAGGGTAGGAGCAAGCCCAGAAAGAAGAGAAAGGAAAAGGCCAAAGAAGAAAGTTAATTTGTTTCCAAGTTTGGCTGAGGGTTAGCCTTGAGGGAAGCTTCTGGAAGTGGGATGGGATATGGGCGGTACAGAGGATATTTAAATTACTCCATAATTGGGTCTGCCTACGTGTCTCAAATAGATGGCTAATTTTGTGGTAAGCCCTGAGAGAAACAGAAGAAACTTGAAGGGAACAGTTTCTCTACTGATGAATTTTCAGTCCAACTAGGAAAAAAAATGTTTGAGTGATTGTGAGCTAAGATCTTTACATATTTTAAGTTCTCAAAACAGCTGTTGTATTGTGAATATTATTAATATCGGTAGTGGCAGCATTCTGATTTAAGCGATATGGAAACTACGGTGGAATTCAAGGTCAGGTCAGTAAATCTAACAGCCTCTTCCTACCACCCTGTAGCTCACCTCCAACAGAAATCATTACAGGCATCAAAAGACAAAGTCAAGTGCGAAAACACAGGCTGCAGGCCATGAGTAGCCCAAGTTGCCACGCCCCTTAGTGGGTCAGGAAAGGAGCACTGAACCAGGAACTGGGAACCCGGAGACTTGGAACCCGTCCCAGTTATGCCACTTACTAACTTTGCAACTGTGGGCAAGTCATTGCTGTAGCCTCAGTTTCCTCAGTTGTGAAAAGGGAACAGTAACAGCTGCCCTGTCCACTGTATAGGGTTACAAATAGAATCAAATGGGATGATGGTTGTAAGAATGACTTGAAAGTGCTGAGCAAAGGAAAGACATCATACAGTTTTGCTGACCTGCCATTACGACAACCTGATGCTGGGGCCACTGTGCGCAGTGTGCACGTACACCTGCCCTGGTCTCCAGGGCCAGTCCCAGTAGAAAACAGCCCACAGAGGAACAGTGAGCAGCTGCTGGGGAGGATGCTCAGACTTGAATCAAACCAATGTTAGCCAAGGGGGAAATTCAGAAAATATGAGGGACCGATTTTCCCCCCTTTGCAATTTCAGAAGGCATGTTTTCAGTCTGCACAGGTTGAAGGGCAGATTTCAGCAGATGGAAGAAACAGATTGCTGGCCATTGCTTGAGCCACACAACCTGCTGGAGCCAGGCAGACTTCACGGACATTTCTCTCAGTGGCAATGGGTGGTGCGCATAGCCCTGAAAGAAGTGTAGGTTTGGGGTCATGACCTCTAGGTCAATTAGTACCTATGTGATCCCAAGTGAGTTATTTAATTTCTTTGACCTTTGTTTTCTCATATGTAGTAGAATCACTTATCTCTTTGGTTGTCTTGAGGATGTAATGAGACAATATTTTTATCCACTATAAAAACACCTTCTCAATGCTGGTAATTGTTGTATTATCCCTTTGCCTCAACTGCTGCTATTAAAGTAGAAAATTATCTGCTGTGTTCTAGTCTCATAGCCAGTAATGACAAATAAGATGATACATGTGAACTGCTTTGAGCTCCCGAAAAGAAAGATAATATTTTGAAGCTTAAACAGCCTGAGGATCATTCAGCTTCAAATAAAGAAAATGCCAGTGGGGAAGATGGAGAAAATAAAAATCCCTGGATCTAGGAAATGACATTAACCAGATCTAGGAAATGACATTAACCAGGGGTGGTAAGCATCTTTTGTTCTGCTGTTTCCACAAAGTGGAGAGAACGAGGAGTGGGAGGGTGGCCTTGCATACAGGAGGGCAGGAGATGCAGATGTTGGAGAGGCTCCGGGCCATCAGTGCTGTGAACCCGAAGGGAGGGGATAGACTCTTGTAGGCAAACAATTTCACAATGACCAAGAACCCAATGATGGGTTGGGCACTCAACTGTTGATCAACAACTTACCAAAACACAGCAATCAAATGAAAACAGATTTCATTGGAAATCTATAATTAATTAAAGGTGGGAGGTGGGGAACCACCCCACACCTTCCCAACACAGTGTAAAAGTGATGCTATTAGTTGTCCTATCTATCTACATGCACCAATATTTCCTCTTTTCTTTTTGGTAACTTTTTACCTTTGGTAACTTTTTACCTTTTACATCGTTTGGTAATGCACATAATGAATGATTTGAATAGTACAAAAGATTACATTACCTAGGAAAAGCACCTCCCTTTCACCACCCCGACCTGTGTTCCCCTCCCCAGGTCTGTGATGATTTCCAGAGGCACCATGCTTAGCTAGTGTCTATATCTGATAAAGCAAAATCACTTTTGTGTAAAAAAAAAAAATCTGAAATCAGTTCAATTTGCTTTGCTTCTTCTCAGTCATTTTAATTCATTCCAACTAGGACTCAGTGCCTTCTCTGGGCTGACACCACTGGATATTTGAGGGAAAGCTACAGTTCAGCTTGCCTGCTCAGCAGGCTGAGCCCCACACAGTGGAGCACTCAGCCCGCCACAGCCGGCTCACGCCGGTCTACTCCATGTTGTGTCCAGGAGGACATGTCTTTGGGGCCTCCTTTCAGCGAAGGGATTCTGTGATTCCAGACAAGTTTTATAAGCATTCTCGAGTTGTATGAAGCCCTTTTGATCTATGGGGATTGAAATAATGTACCATAATCTCCTCGTGCATTTTAAATAGGCTATCATCTCATCTTGCAGTGGAAGTAAGGGTAGCCCGCCATGGGAGCTGCAAAAGCTGTGTTTCCTATAAGCCTGATAATGAGCTGGGAGACAAGAAGAACCACTTGAAGGGCGGTGTCTTCCTTTGCAGTTGCAGAGCTGTTCATAAGTGAGACACATTGTAGTTTCTGTTAAATACCCATTGCATAAAATGAGCAGCACTCTGGATGTATCAAGAATATCCAGATTTGTTTCAGTTTTTGCCATTAGACTCAAACTTGGCTTCCAAGATATTGACTCCTGAATCCTACTGTATTCTTTAGGGTTCTGGAACTTTTTGATGTTTGAAATATTTGAAGAGACCTTTCCTTCCTTCTCTCACCTGCTATCACCATCCACGAGCACTTGAAGAGGTTTGAGCTGTTTGCTTTGCAGGTGCATATATTTCGCTACCAGACTTAAGAACCTTTGATTCTTAGCAGAATTAGTGCCTTGCACACAGCAAGTCCACTGCAAAATTACTAAATAATTTAGTACAACAATATAGAATGCATTTTTATTCCTATATGGTTTCTTTACTTAAACAGAGACTTTGATTACTGTTTCATCCCTTTAATTTGATCTATATGAAATCAGTACGTATTTTCCTGTATCCTTAGAGTTATTTTTACATATTCTCATAAGATAGAAGACTTTGTCTTTTTCAATATTCTCCTGCCCTCTTACATAGGTGCACACCAAGGGGCCCTCACAAGAATCACAGATAACTGACTATTGTGGCCTGTGATCCAACTTTCCACAAACCTAATCTTTAAAAACGGTCCAGTTGCTCATGTTGCCAAAGAGTCCCCAACTCACTCATTTGCTACTGAGTGCACCTTTGAGCACACTAGGTAAGAAACTAGAGGCTGGATTAGCCCTCTAGCCTCGCCCAAGGTCTCCCCAAGTCCTTGGCAGCAGGATGGACAGAAGAGCCCCCTTTCTTCCCAGTGGGAATGAAGCCCCTACTCACTGTAGATGGTCTGATGGGGTGTGCCGTCCACATGGCCATCCTTGTGGATCTGCAGGTGGTAGCTGTTCCTGGCTGTGGCTGTGTACAGGTGGGTCAGGCCAGCCCAGCTGGAGCTGAGCAGCGGGGAGGCATTGGGGTAGGCTCTGACTATGCAGCTCAGGACACAGACCAGGAACCCAAGGCAGGCCCCCGACATCTCTGCTCTCTGAGTGGCTGGCAAGGCGTGTGAAACCTGACACTGCCTCCCGGACTCCAGGGCTGGCCACCCTGGCCTTTTTCTCCTCTTTTTCCTTGGCAGGGATCAGGCGTGAAGATCCCAGGCTGGATTCCCTCCTTTTTCCTCGGGCTTTTAAAGGGTAGCAGTGTGACATCAATCAGGAAAAACTTCACTGTCCACATCCTCTGTGTTGTAATCAGCTCATTTGAAGAGAGTGAGGAGACCGCTGAAGCTCACGGAAGGCACGTCACTTACACACACGCACACTCACACACACCCCTCAATTTCAAGCCAACGCTTCAAAAAGTGAATGATGTGTGGGCAAAAGTTATCTATGACTCTGTTGACCTGTCCCATTTCCACCAGGAAATGTGAGGCAGCCAGCGGTTCCAAAAAAATCCAGCTTCAGTCATGTGGTCAACACGCTCCTGTGCAATTAATCTCCCAATGAGTCTACTCATTTTGGTTTTCTCAGTACTTTTAATTCCAATCAGCAACTACGTGTCTATTGCTTTCTCTGTGTACAGCCTTAGGTGGGTGTTTTGAAGGATACAGGAATAATACAGGACACCCTCCACCAAATGACATCCTCCGAGACCCCCTGAAGATATGGGAGCAGGGAGTAGAGGTGCCAAAACCAAGTTTGCCATTCTGGGAAGGGTTCAAAGTAGGAAGAAAGAAAGCAACACCTTGAGGTCTCTACTGCTGTACAAAATGCTGAGGTTTGGTTTCTCAGTTTATCTGGTTGGACTGTCGAGGGCAACTAAACTGGTATTATGGCCTTTCCAATAGTATGGAGAGTAACTCAGAGAACTCGCGAAGACTGAAAGACTGCTGGCTGAGCACAGGAGGTCAGAGCCCAGAAGGTCTCAGGAGTGGAGGGGCAGGCCAGGGTGTCTCCACTGTTAGTGTCTATTGGGTGCCTGACTCCTAGGACTAGCCCCTTTCTTACAGATGCTGCTCACAGTTGTGCCCCTGGGAAGCTACACGTGATGTAGGAGGATAGTCCTGCACATGAAATTCAACAGGGAGCAAGCTGCTGCGATGCACACCAGAAAAACACACACCCAAGGAAGCCGCTACTTTTCCAGTTCCCCATTTGCTGAGTATGTACCACATGCAGGCATGAGGCTGCACTGTGGTTGATAGAAGAGGGAGCAAAACGTGACCCCTGCCTCAAGGAACTCACAGGCTAGTAGAGGAGGCAGATGAAGATAAGTAACCGTTACACAAAGCATAATGGGATGTGCAATCATGTAGGTACAGGCAGAGAGGGGCCATTTGTTATCCTATGTTTGTATAGTTTTCATAGTTTACAAAGCATTTTCATGTGTCTAAGCTCATTCAAATCTCACTGCAACTTGGCGAGATTGGCACACCAGGCATTATCCACATTTTAATTTCAGACACAAAGAAAGGAGATCTTGGGGTTCATATGTACAAAGTCACAAAGCAAATAAATGAGAGAGACAGGACAAGGTCTTCTGATTCCCAAGACTGCTTCTCCAATAATAATCATGATGGCGACTAACACTGAGAGCTTACTAAGTCCTTTACTTGGAAGAGCAACTTATTTAATCTTCATAATAAACCCATGAAGAGATGATGTTATTTCCTTTCCAATAGTGATGCACACAGTTTAAGTAGGTGCCCAATGGAGTACAGCTAATGTGTGAAGGAAGTCAGATGGGAACCTGGGCAGTCTGACTCCAGGCCTCCTAAGCACTTTGCCAGATGTACGACCCCCACAGCATGCTAGGGCAAAGCTATAAGAACTAGGGGATTGGTGAGTAAGTGCAATAGTAATGTGGCATAGCGTTCTTCAGTTTTTCTCCAGCAAACCCAGGCCTCTACCCAGGATGTGTTCTGAGGAGCAGGGTGCTGTCTACCCAAGTTAGAGAGAAGACTTAGGACACTTAAATGCTTATGTACATGCTCATGAAAGCTAAGGGGGAGGGCTAGGGGGTGGAGGGATTGAGCAAAAAGGAAAAAGAACTTATGGACATGGACAACTGTGTGGTGATTGTGGGGGGCATACAAGGAGACTAAACGGTAGTGGAAAAAATAAAAACTAAACTAAACCAAACTAAAATTAACATTTATGTATAAGACAGTATCCTGGCTGGGTGGCTCTTTTGGAGAGTGTTCTCCTGTGCACCAAAAGGTTGCGGGTTCAATCCCCCATCTCGGTGTGTATGGGAGCCAACCGATGGATGTTTCTCTATCACATCGATCACTCTCTCTTTCTTTCTCTGTTCCTCTTTCTCTCCCTCTCCCTCCCATTTCCCCTCCCCCACCTCTAAAATCAATGAGTATGTCCTTGGCTGAGGATAAAAAAAAAGCTTGTGTTTGAGGCAGTCTTCTTCAGTGATGTTCACAGAGTGGTTCACAAATATAGTACTTCATCTTAGCTAGGTGAAGAAACAGCTAGCTTTCAGAATTGAAATACAAACCATTCAGGAACATTTGCCAGTTGATAACCCTCAATTTCCTCTTCTGCTTGAGAATGGCTAAGAGATGAGAAGTACCTGTGACACAAGCAGCGGGCACTGAGAGACTTCTCTGTGCAAGAGAGAAGGCAGGAGGGAGTTATAGGAATAAAAAGCAGAACGAATTTATCCTCACAGGCTTATAATTCAGCAGAAGTAAATCTTTGTTCAGTACAAGGCACTGTGAGAGAGGAGCTAAGTTACTAGGATGTGTAACAAATGCTAAGGAGGTTCAGAAAAGGGAGAGATCACAGTGGGTGGACACCATGGTCAAAGAGGGCTTAGAGGCATGAGACCCTAGAGGGAACCTTGTAGATGGACAGACAGGAGGGGTGCATCCCAGCACCTGCCAAGACACGATGGGGAGAGATTCCAGGTATCTTGGCGGGAGTAGTGGTCATTGGCTCAGTTCCTGGGGTGACTGGAGGAGGAATGTCCCTTGCCACTTTAGCTTGGAAGGAGAATTGATGTGCTCTTACTCTACTCCCAAAGTCTTCCCTCCAAGAGGAAGCCCTAGTCGCTGGATCTGAAGGCAGAGGGAAGCCCAGGGGAGTAGGTTTATTTCTCAGGGGAATGGGAAGAGGAGAGAAGAAGCATTCTCCATTTGGCGAGAGAGTAAAGAAGGTATAAGAAGCTCAGAATAATTCTTCCCACCTGAATTTTGGGGAAAATTCTGTGGAGGGGAAGATTTGCCCAGAGCAAGCATTCCAGCTCCTGGCCGAACTCCCTAGGAGTGGGCTCCAAACCTGGCCACCTGTTAGGACCACCATAACTACCCAAGGACTAATCATAGAACTGCTGAGTCTGCAGGGGCAAGCCCAACTACTTGCATTTTTCCCCAAAGCTACCCGGGAGATTCTAATCCCCCACATTAGATGTCAATGACACTGAAAATACTTATCAAGAAAGACAGTTTGAGTTCCAACCACACACTGAAATTAGTAGAGAGACCAAGGTCCCCTTCAGCGGCCTGCTCAATATTCCATTCCCCTGCCAGGATCTTCGGCCTAGTGAGTGCAGATTAAGATGTGGATGTGCTTTTCTAGGGATTTTGGCAGTGAACACTAAATCAGTGCAGCGTGCCTTGGAGCAGCCTCTTCCTTGAGTCCAATGGGTGTGGGAATTCGTCAGAAGCTTCCGAGAACCTTGACAGGAAGGGAGAGCCCAGAGGAAGTAGGTTTCAGTTCTATGCACCTAGAGGGCACTCATCTGTCACAATCCCAGTCAGAAGACCTGGGAGCTGGTGTGACCTTAGGAGCCAAACAATAAACGCTGATACCAGATGGGAGCAAGAAGCCCAGGGAGCAGGCCAGTGGCTTGCAGTTTGGGGATATCACTGTCCTTTGTGCCCAGGTGGCTGCCTGGGATGCAGTAGGTGGGCACACCTGACCTTCTCCAGCTGGCCCCTGCAAGCCCCTGCTCTGACCTTGGGAGAATTTGCCTTGGGAACTGTGTGGAGGCCTCTGGTCCTGTCCCTGTATTTATTTACAGCCTCTAAATATGGAGGGGGGTGATAGGAACCTCTATGCCCACAAGTTGATTCCTTCCCCTTAGTTGTTGACGTCTTTTTCTCAGAATCCTCTCTGAAAAGGAGGATGATCTGCCCCAGGTCATATTCTCTCAGTGTAAAGACTTCTCAACAATTTTCAAACAATAACATTGTCTTTACTATTATTAGGCTATGATGAAAAAATGGTGGAGGAATTAAGGGGAAAGAAAAACCAGGAGCTAGGGGAGGGGGTCACAGGTGGCTCTCACTTTTCTTTCCTTTTTGAGACTCAGTCTAGTTGCTCTACTCACAGGTGGTGGGACCTGGCAGGCCTCTGCTCCCTGTTCCCACATCTTCATGATCTGGCTTCATCATTTCAGAAATGGTTTTGCCGTCCTGCTTATCTAGTCCCTGGGTTCAGGCAGGTATATGTGTAAGTTAGGACAAATGGTTGTTTCTTCTTTAAGTTGTCAGGGGAGGGGTTATGGCCTTCCTGAGTATGCTATTACTGTTTCTTGTTCTCCTAACAGTTAAAACATGCTTCCTTATGCCCAGTCAGTATCGCTTTTGCTCTAATGAATCCACTCAACATGTAACTATTCACAGAAAGCCTGTTTTATGGCTTGTACTTTGTAGAAAATCATTAGAGAAGCCTAACACAGAAAAAGTACAGATCTTTAAGGAGCTTCCAGTTTCCTAGGCAGAATATAGTTAACATTTGTCCAGAGTCACAACCTCCAATGTACATTTACACCTAGTGTCACATTGGATGCTCCAGTAGGGTGGGCTGGGAGGTCACTTCAAGAACTCACCACCTCTGAGTCCAGAGCCAATACCTCCCATGGGGTAGTCTCCTTTGCTTCCCTTTCTTCCCTCCAAATGAGACATTTCCATTTCTCTTCCCCAAAACAGAATCTCCCACTCATTTTTATCACAACAGCCTTATCAAAATAAAGGCCCTTGGGAGGACTTGTCTTCAGGACAGCCCCTTCTCCAATATCCTGGGCAAGGTAGCCTAGAACTCAAGCAGAGTGGAGCCTCCAGGCCTGGAGAGGAGTTCAAATCTGCATCCAATGTTGAGGTGCTTCTCTAAGGTTCAGTGGGAACGGTTGGTAATGACTATTGACAAGAAGGGTAGGTATCTGAGTGCTATTTTCTTAACCCCCTTTTGAAAATAAGCTTCAGTTTTTAAATGTGTCCAATGAAACTTCA